>JAINVK010000896.1:0-106063 GCA_030068075.1 Paguma larvata
AAGGGCACACAGCCGTGCGTGCACGCATACACCTGAACACTTGCCAAATGTCCATGTTACTTAACATACATACGTGCCTCTCTCGGGACTTGGGGGCTGGTAAGTCTGCTATCTTATGCAAAATCCTTCAAGTCTAATTTGGTACAAGGTTAATCATGTAGGGTAGTAATGATTCCACTTGTGTTCTTATTCAGAAAGAAGGAAAAGGACGTTTAAATGATACTGTACTTTCTTTTCAAAAGTCTCACTCCCAGCAGTGAGCCAGTCAGCAATGGGTTAAAAGCAAGGATGGGCTTACCCTCAAGCTCTCCCTTCTGGCCCTGGTGTGATGCAGGGCACCTGACACAGTGCTGTCAAAGAACAGAGAAATGATCTGGCTAGGCAGACACAAGAAAATAAATGTAGCCCTGACAATAGGCGTTGATTAAGTACTTGAATGACAATGGAACATGACAATGACAAATGCAGGCTACCACCACCGGAGTCATTAATATATCAGAAACACTAATTTTTATAAATCTTTAAACTTCCCGGTTGGTGGCATTTGCATTCCTTTGCTTATACTCTTTTTACTGTGGAGTTGACATAAAGTCAGCTTCATTTTCAGTTTCCACCCAGGAAGTTAAAAACAGGTCTACGTTCTTGATCTTTGATTAGCCGCTGAAAACGAGCTTTAAACAAGAGATGGATGGCCTGGGGTACTCGGTTTCAGAGGCCGGTGACAGGACATCACTGGAATGCTCCTCCAGGGGAGACAGTGGGCTTCTGCACTCAACAGTGGACAGTATTTACGTGAGAAGGGAGAAAATGAAGGGAAACCAGTCTCTGTCAAGACTTCCCCCCTCTCTCATCTTGGTAGCTAAAATTATTTACTACTCATGCTTGAAGGGACTGGAGACTGTCTGATCCAACCTGCTCATGTTATAGATGACGAAAATAAGAGCCAGAAACCAAGCCAGGCCTTACTTAGAGGTGCTTGTCACCAGAATCTGGGCCTCTGAGCCCCATTTCATGATTCCCATTATACCTTGAAACAGCAGTGCATAACCTAACAAGTCACCCAGTCAAGTCACTTGCTTTCCATCTTGAAATACCATTCAGTTTATTCCTTGTATCCCATTCTGACCCATGTCTCCCCCAAAGGCTACTGCATCACATCCCACTACCATGCCTGTGTTATTCGGAGGATTTCGGCACATGAGCACTTAGCACCTCGCACGCACCTCTATGCAGCTGTGGTACACTTTCCCTGCACCTGTTAAGACAATGTCACCAGAAGAGCCAGTTACCCATATCCAACTGCATAAATGTGCTCCAGGGTGACATGAAATGGCAGCACCTGCCATCTCCCTTGCACTCCCCAACCTTATCTCCCCCTCCCTACTCATTCGAAGAGTGCTGTGTGTGGGATTTAACAGGCCACACTGATTTTCTGTTACTTAAATTTACATTTCATGTTCTTAACTATGATATTATCAATTCAAGTTTTGTGCCTTCCTCACATATACCAAAAGTGTCACAAGGAGCTAAAACGAATTCATCTTTTATAGATGATATGTACACGGGACTGAGAAGATAAGGTTGGAAACTGCACACTTTTCAGAACCTGAAAGTACACAATGCAGAAAGGATAGGAAGACTATGTCCGGCCATGCTAGACCTCGGTCCACCCTATCAGAGAGAAACAAATTTTCAGGGATGTACAAAAATATAACATAGCAGAGAGAGAACCAAAAAAAAACATGATAATCCCTCTTCAAAAAGTCAAACCCTTGATAAAAATGCCAAACCAAACCAAACCAAACAACAACAGAAACCAACTTTCTCTTCTAAAGTAAGTTTTATGAACAAACAACTTGAATTTTTCAGGCGTTTGGGTGGCTCAGTTAGTTGACAGTCTAATTCTTGGCTTTGGCTCAGGTCTCGATCTCACAGTTGATGGATTCGAGCCCCTCATCAGGCTCTGTGTTGACAACATGGAGCCTGGTTGAGATTGTCTCTCTCACTCTCTCTCTCTGTCTGCCCCTTCTCTTCTCATGATCTCTCTCTCAAATATAAATAAATAAACATTTTTAGAAAAAGAACAACTTGAATATTTGATACACGGATTTGATAAATTCATTCTTTTCTCAGGAATAATTCACATCTGTTATTTATAGAACCACACTAGAACACAAAAAATATGGGTGAGACATTAAGAGGGCAAGACAGACACTTAAAAGGGCGAGTGAGGAAGCCTAGTGCTTTGTGCGTCTGAACAGTCATGCATCTTTGGTTTGTTTCTATTAAATTTCTTCATTAGCCTCATTGATACAGAGAGTCTCCTTACATATTTAGACACATGCAACTTTTTATTTTGGTTTATCTATGCATTCTAAGAGAGAGAGACAGAGAGCATGAGTTGGGGAGGGGCCGATAGAGGGGGAGTGAGAGAATCCAAGCAGGCTACTCACTCTCAGTGCAGAGCCCAATGTGGGGCTAGAACTCACAAACCATGAGACCTGAGCTGAAATCAAGAGTCAAGAGTCAGACACTTAACCAAATGAGCCACCCAGGCACCCAGACAAATACAACTTTTAAAATAATACCAGCAATTGGGATGCCTGGGTGGCTCAGTCTGTTAAGTGTCTGACTCTTGGTTCAGCTCAGGTCATGGCCTCATGGTTTTGTGGGTTCAAGCTCCACATCTGGCTCTGCACTTGGCAGTATGGAGTCTGCTTGAGATGCTCTGTCTCTGTCTCTCTCTCTCTCTCTCTCCTCCTCCCCCACTCGCTCTGTCTCTCTCAAAATAAACTTTAAAAAATTAAAAAAAAGAATAATCCCAGCAAAAACTTTGACAACACCATATTTGATTTGCCACATCCACCACACCCAGCTAAAGGTCAAGAAGGCCAACTTATTTTGCAAGTCAGAATGGTTCGGCTCTACCTAAGTATTCAGCTGATTTTCCTACCCTAGCAACCTAGTCAATGATGATTTAAGGCCCAAGATACTTTTTGCTCTGCAGAAGGCACCTCAAAAAGCTTAAGAGAAACTGAGTTGTCTATCAACAACACCTTAATTAACACTCAGAACTAATTTTGAAGTCTTTCTATCTGGTACAAAATTGTCAAACTGCTTTCTGAAGAGCCAGATTTGCTGACCTAGCACGGCTCCCAGCACTCTCTGGAGCTCACCCCACTTCAAAGCATTCCCAGTATAAGAAAAACACGTTTGATTCTTCAAGTCCTCATTTAGACTCGTCCCTTAATTAATTCTCTGAGCATGCATGACATCATCACCTCTTGGGAAGGCTTCCTTGGTGCAAGAGGCCTGAAAGACATATGTGGTTGATTTTCAAAGAGGTCTCTGCAGCCTGGCCTGAACAAGGTGGCCACATGGCAGTTCCTAGGCAGCAGGTGATCAGGGGGCTGGGAAGCACCTTGTGATCATTCTGTTAGGTGGAGCAATGACTCACTGGTAGGCCATCTGCACGGGAGATGAGCAACCGCAGAAGGTTTCCTGACAGACAGCCACTGGGAGGTAGTACCTGCTGAAGGAAGTGGCTAACAGCTGTCCCACTAAGTTCAGGAGTGTGGAGATATGGCTACTCTGACAAGGAGAGATTGCACAACAAAAATACACCACAAGAATCATCTTGTAATTAAAACACCTAGATACCAATGAAACATCTAGACATAGAATGACATAAGGGCAGTGAAGACAGCAGTGGTTTCAAAGACTACTTTAAAGCAGGCACTCTCACCAGGAAGAAGATACTAATGGATTTGCCTCTTGACTGCTTAGTAATTCAGAAAAATGGTAGACATCCTCCAACTTGCTTAACAATTGTTGATGAACTATACAATTTTACAATTTCTAAAATATAACAAGAAACTAATTTTAAAAAAATTCCTGTTCCCAGTTATATACCTTCAGCCTGGAAACAGATAGATAGATATAGATAGATAGATAGATAGATAGATAGATAGATAGATAGATAGGGAGGCTGACTCATTTATTTATTTGGCCTGAGGCTTGATGTACGGTTCAAACACATGAACTGTGAGATCATGACCTGAGCCAAAATCAAGAGTTGGATGCTTAACCAACCAGCCAGGAGCCCCAAGTCTGGCGATTTTTAAGGTATTGACAAATCGCATAACAAATAGAAATAGGATACTTTTAAACCACTGTAACTTTAAGGGTGAATTATCTGTGGATCAGGGATTTTTTCTCTGTTGTCCAAGAGCCAAGAACCTAAACTGAAAGTATCACAAACGAACACCATTTACAACTGCAAATATCTGCCCTCTAAGAGTTTCAAATTTTGCCATATATCAAAATACTAACATTGCACTCATCCTTCAGGGCCTGGTTAAATCCAACTCATCTCACCCAGTGCTCAGTCCCCAACACAACCACATGCCCAGGTCCCCACTACCAGTCCTCCTTCCAAACTCCCATGGGCTTTGGCTCCACCACTGAGAAATTCCACCAAAGGCACGAAAACTCCACTCAATCTTCTACAGCTCAACTCTACTCTCCCACCGCTATCTTTACATGACCCTCAACCAAGCTTCTCTGCCATCTATGCTCTGTGGAAGTACTGTTCCCAGTACACTCATTTCCCTGGGCCCTTACCTTTTCCTCAAGCATGTCGATAGCCTTCGCTTTCAATTCATGACCTCAGATCTTAAACGAGCTAATGCTTTGAAGCAATCCTACCACATTTACAGCTCCATTCCTGTTCTCCAAGACCATTTGACTTTCTTCTCTACTCGACTCCCATATAACCCTGCCAACTGTTACTCAGGGGTCTCATAATGCATTGAGAAAAGTGAAGTTATCAAATCCATTAAACTACCTACTTTTTATCAGGCAAATTTATTGACAGCAGTGATATGGAAAGGGGACATTTAAAAATGAAACTTCTCATTCTCTTGAGGTAAATACAGATTCATGTGTGGTAGTAAGAAATAATACAGAGAGATCCCACGTATGCTTTGCCTAGTTTTCATCAACAGGAATGCTTCACAAGACTATAGTATAGAATAAGCATCAGTACAATGACTTTGGCACAGATACAGAACATGTCCATCAGCGGAGGATCCCTCATGTCACTGATTTAGAGACACGGTTACTTCTCTCCCACCTCCCCCTCCTAAAGCCCTGGGAACCGCTCACCGGTTCTCCACTTCTGCAAGTGTGTCACTTTGAGAATGGTATATACAAATGGAATTATACAGCATGCTTTTTTTTTTATGCAATCTAATTTCCTGGAGATTCACCCGGGCTGTCATCCCCATCAATAGTTCATTCCTTTTTGTTGTTGTATAGTATTCTATGCTCTAGACCCACTTTTACATCCTTTCTTGCTTCCTTCCTCCAATGACAAGAGAGGAAGTGTCCCTTCTTCCATAAAAAAAAAAAAAAAAAGCCAGCCTCTGACATGCACTCTGTATACTTTTCCAGGTTCCTGCCAAAGCACTTCCATTTGGCTTTCTTCAGTATCATTCTCAACACCTGACAAACAGGCTCACACGGACTCTACTCTAAGAGGTCTCCTTCTACCCCTCAAACCTTTTCAGCTCCCACCAATATGTCTAGTCCCTTTCACGCCAGCACTTCTCAAGACAGCTATCTACACTCAACTGTCTACCCACTAGCTACCTCCCATTTCTTAACTACCGTTTGCTCTTACCCCACTCCACCCTAGCTTTTTGTCCCACTTCGCTGCTGTCCCCAAGGTTATCAGTGACTGTACTGCCGAATCCAATAACCATTTTTGGGCATCTTCCCTAGGTAGAGCTAATCCTTTCCTTCTCAAAATACAATTCTCTCTTTTTGTGATTCCTCAGTCCTGACATACCCAGTTTGCAAATGGAAATTACCACATTCTATTTCTTTATTAAGACCTATGTCTCTGTCAGGCTTCCCCAACTCAGAAAGTGCCATGATGCCACTTACTCTTGTATAGCTGTACACACAGGCAATGGACCTGTAAGGACCATGCTAGTCCCCCCGGGCCCCACCCTGTCCCCAACAGCGGCACCAGGCTGGCATTTGGCTGTGACCATGTGACAGAATTCTGACAGAAAGAATGTGAATGGACAAGAAGAATGTGTCTCTTCTAGACTGGGACTTTGAAGAAGATGGAAAGCCTTCTTCTCTGTTTTTCTACTCCTATCATCCAGGAGCATGGTGTATTAAGGCCACAGGGAAGAACAAAACCAGAAGATGGAAGAAGTGTGTGTCAATGACTCAGCATGAGGAAGACAGCTGCTGCTAACCAAAAATATGTACATGATCAGGAAATAAATGAGCATTGTGTTAAGCCACTGATAGGTTTTGGTTTGCTTGTTATGGCATTCTAACATACATCATCATTGTACAGGCCTTCGTTGGATGAAATTATCAACAGAAAAAAATCTAGGGCATCAAGGAGAACATTCAGGAGCAATATTTACTAAATACCAAGGTTACCGACTAAAAAAAAGTCTTATTTTATGTAAAATAAAGGTCGCTTTAATCTGAATTCTTAGTCTTGCCCAGTAAGCTAAGGAGGCCTCTAGGATGGGAAACCCATTAAGCTCTACACAGCACTGAAACACAATGGCCTCCAGGTTAATTTTAAAGAAAAAAAATGCTTTTTAGGATAGGGTTGTTTGTTTTTCCTTTCTGTCTTGAAGTAAAATTCATTCTGAAATGCTTTTAAAATTTTTTCAGATGTTATTCCAAACTGATTACCACAGTCCAAGAAAGAAAAAATGCCCCAGTATTTCCCCCAAGATAGAACACCACTATGCTGTGTTACAAATTCCAGTTTACGCTATCTACAAAGTTGGTTTATTATTATTAGAAGCAACTTACAAACATATATAGATTCCTTTGTTTTACATTCCAAACAAGCCAGTATGTTTTGAAAAACACAACTTTCTTCATAAGAAAAAGAATCCTGCCTTTTTTGACCAATAGGGTTCCAATATGTACCACAGTTGTGAAATTCAGGACCACCGTTCAGGACACTCCTTCGCATATCAAGAAGCCAAGACTCAAGATCCTGAGCTTTTGTCCTTCATTGTGCAGCTTCCTCGCTGTGAACTGTCAAGCACGTTACCATGTACTTATGTCTAGATTTAAGGGTCTGTATAATAATTAGAATAACGCTCCTCTTACCCATCAGGGGGTTCCCAAAGCTCAGTCAGTGTTTACATGACGCTTCTGGGTGCCTATTTAGCAAGTTGCAGGCCATAAAGACAGAAAATAGCTTTAGTCTAAAAAAAAAAATTTTTTTTTTTAAATTCAGGCAGGGTTGAATACAGTCAACTTTGTGTTTGTTGTTTAAAAGCTAGCCCTGGGGAAAAAATAAGTACTGATGGTTTTTTCCCTTAATCTAATACCCTTAGGTAATTCTAAATTTTAGTTAGGAAAGAAAATGCCAAAAGTTCAACTATGGATATCTATACATGGTGGACTTAAGGGCTTCTGGATTTTTTTCCTCTTCATTTTCTGATTTGTCTTAAAGAGATATCACTGTTATAATTAAAAAATAGGTAAATGCAAATATTTTGGTGTAAAGATTGTTGAAAAAAAGAGAGAGAGAGGCTAATTATGACAAACAGAATTATTGGTCCCAATTCTTTGCTCCCCTGCAGCAGTGTTATACATCTGCAACTTGGCCTAGGTATCGTGTGGGTACAGCATGCTTCTACCCCTTGACTCTGGGCTTGACCATGTGACTTGCTGTGGCCAATAGAAAATTAGCAGACATGATGTCCACAGAGGCTTGAAATGTGCCTGAGCTGATGGATATGCACTCTCATGCTCCTGTCTTTTACCAGAACATGATGCCTTGGGTAGGTGCTGCTGGTCCAAGAAAGAAGAAAGACACATTGAGCAAATCTGGACTCAAACAGCATCCTAGAACCAATCCCAGCAGAGCCCAGACAAAAGTATCCAAAACCCCTGACTTGCAACCATGTGACTAAGAAATACTTGTTGGTCAATGAAAGTTAGTAGTTACACAATACTGTCACCAACTGATAAACTACTTAATGCCTCAGGAAAACTCTGTGGCAAAAAATGTCTCATGGATTCAACTGCAGCGTATAAAAGAAGGCCATAACATCTTTCATGTGCCCATTAATAAAGGGAACCCAGTCAACGATGATCCCAGGAATTGTCTTCTTTCCTCATGTTAAGTATACAATTATTTCATTACATTTATAGCAAGACCTGCGAAGCAAGCAAGGCCATGAGACCATTCAACAATGGGATTTCACATTAAAAACATATTGTGCACCTATGTCAATATTACAACATATTCTTTTACTACATGATATTTTATGTTTACAATTATTTTCCATTTTATGTGTATAATACGTTTAGCCCATATCTTTTGCCAGGTATTTAGATGATATGCAATTTTAACTATAATAAATGGTGCTGATCTAACTATTATTACTTCTCTGCACACATTCACAACTATTTCCTTGTGACAAAATGTGAGCAACACAAAGGCTGAGTTAACGAATGTGCGATTGTTTAATTATTAATTAATTGTATAGTTTTATTTTACTTTTGTAATTAAGGGACAAGTATCTCCATGGATTTCGTCAGCCAAGGATTCCAAATGAGCAAGATTTTCCCACCTAGCATTCACTCCAATTAATCCTGCTGGAGTTTACTAGAAACCTACTGGGTACCTACTGCGTTAGGAACAGGGCGTTATTTACAAGAATGGACTCTGGAGCCACAATGCTCAGATTCAGATCTTGGCTCTGCTGTTTGTGAACACCACAACTCTGTGCAGTTGAGTCGAACTATCTCCTCCTCAGTGTTTTCACCTGTAAAATGGGGATAAGACTGCCTCCCTCACAGGAGGATAAAGAAGTTTAAAAACAAGTAAGTCAATAAATGTAATTCCCTAAAAACAGTGCAGGCTACATAGTAGGCTCTCAAGGTTAGCTCTCATTACTATTAGTGGTAAGTAGATGAAAACATCATAGATTTTCCTCTCAAAAAATGAAGTTCAATGAAACTTATCAAGGATAATTGAATGTCAAAAGTTTTAAGCTATAAGCCTTCACCGCATCTTTGTTTTAAAGAAAGCAATGAAAAATTGCCGAAGAAAAGAGTCTTTTAGATTAAAACAGAGTTAAGCAATAGGAAGATGGCTGGTCATTATGTTACAAAATATATCAGGTACAAATTTCTGATGGCAAAACCAGTTTGACTTAATTAAGTTTAGCAACAAGTATATCCCAAGGTACGATCACATGTGATAATTCATAGTTGCCTATAACTAATAGAAACTCTTCAAGATCGGAAATGACGTTTTCTTTCTGCTCCAACCCAACACTGGCACAGTGTCTGAAACAATGTAGAAACTCAATGGATAAACGATCCAAACTGATGTTCAGAAGCCCAAGTTCTTCATCAAGTGCAAATATACCAAATTCAATTCATGCGGCACAAAATATTCATAGCCACCTATGGCTGTGCTAAATGCTTTGCATAAATTCTTTCATTAAATCCTCAGCGAAGCTATTTAGAGGACCAATTAGAATGTCTTCTTCATATTTCAATAAAACTTACAAGCAACTGTTTTTAAAAACTGATGTTCAAGCCTCTTTAACAAATGGTGCTGGGAGAACTGGACAGCAACATGCAAAAGAATGAAACTAGACCACTTCCTTACACCACTCACAAAAATAAACGCTAAATGGATAAAGGATCTGAATGTGAGACAGGACACCATCAAAATCCTAGAGGAGAAAGCAGGAAAAAGCCTCTTTGACCTAAGACGCACCAAATTCCTACTTGACACATCTCCAAAGGCAAGGGAATTAAAAGCAAAAATGAACTACTGCGATCTCATCAAGATAAAAACTTCTGCACAGCAAAATAAACAACCAACAAAACTGATAGGCAACCAACGGATTGGGAAAGGATAATTGCAAATGACATATCGGATAAAGGACTGGTATCTAAAATTTATAAAGAACTAACCAAACTCCACACCCAAAAAACGAATAACCCGGTGAATAAATGGGTGGAAGATTTGAATAGACATTTCTCCAAAGAAGACATTCAAATGGCAAACAGACACGTGAAACGATGCTCAAGATCACTCATCATCAGGGAAATACAAATCAAAACCACACTGAGATACCACCTCACACCAGTCAGAGTGGCTAAAATGAACAAATCAGGAAACTATAGATGCTGGCGAGGATGTGGAGAAACAGGCAGCCTTTTGCACTGTTGGTGGGAATGCAAACTGGTACAACCACTCTGGAGAACTGTGTGGAGGTTCCTCAAAAAAATGAAGATAGACTTACCATATGACCCAGCAACAGCACTGTTAGGAATCTACCCAAGAGATCCAGGATTGCTGATGCATAGGGACACATGTACCCCGATGTTCATAGCAGCACTTTCGACAATAGCCAAATCATGGAAAGAGACTAAGTGTCCATCAACTGATGAATGGATAAAGAAGCTCTGGTATATATATACAATGGAATACTATGCAGCAATGAGAAAGAATGAAATCTGGCCATGTGTGGCAACATGGATGGAACTGGAGGATATTGTGCTGAGTGAAATAAGTCAGGCAGAGAAAGACAGATGCCATATGTTCCCACGCATAGGTAGGCTTTGGAAGACCTAGCAGAGAACCAGGGGGGAGGGGAAGAGAGGAAGGGGGAAAAAAAAAAGCCACAGAGAGGGAGGAAGACATGACGTGAGAGACTCTCAAAGAATAAGAAAGAACTGAGGGGAGAGATGGGTGTGGGAGAGGGGAGAGTGGGTGGTGGGCACAGAGGAGGGCACTTGTTGGATTGAGCACTGGGTGTTGTATAGAAACCAATTTGACAATAAACTATTAAAAAAATAAAATAAAATAAATAAATAAATAAATAAAACGGATGTTCATGAGATTCTTTTAAGCTCTCTCTCCTAAGAGCTAATAAAACTTTTTTTTAATTATATAACCTGACACTCAATTATATAGAATAAGTGTACCCAAAAATAATAAAGTGTATACAATAAGAGAAAATAAAATAAAGTGTATATATATATAGCACACTAAATATTTAAGAGTAGAATTGCTAGAGCTATTGAGATTATGAAATGGGAATCAACTCCAGACTTTTTTTTTAAAGCTGTACGCCAAATTTCATGATTTGGGTCATTTATCTGCATCAAGAGCTATACTCCTACATTGTTTTTTTAAAAAAATGCTACCCCTCTAGCAAAAAATTGGAGAGAAAATTACTGCCCCTCCTTCTGGACAAAAATAGTATAACCAAAGTAAGTAAGTTTCCTAAGTGAAATGAGTAAGGAAAGCGATGAGTCTTTTAACCATTAAGATTTAATTTCTCTACAAAATAAGGGTTGGAATAATAATGTTTAGGATCTCCCACTTAAAAAAGCAAATAGTCTGAATCTATAAAAGGAAAGCAAAGAAAAATATCCTTACAAGCATTCAAAGAGTATCAATACAACTCAATATGAGCATTTGCCTAAACTTAGTGAAGTGTAACAGTTTTGATGAATTTCTTCCCTTTGGCCTGAGGTCAATTTCACTCTGCAGTAAGCCACAATGGGTCAAATGTTCCAGACTCTACTGAGCCTATGCCAGCATCCTTGCTGTTCCCAGAAATTTATCCCGCAGAGGTCAAAACCCATAATTCTCCAAAAAATGTGAATAACTCAACTTATTTTTCAGACCATTTAAGAACTGGCAGAGAAAACTGTCATATACAGAGAAAACTCTGCTTTGGAGTTTAAAAAACAGTTTCTCGGGCCCCTGGATGGCTCAGTCAGGTAAGCGTCAAACTCTTAATTTCGACTCAGGTCATGATCTTGCAGTTTGTGAGACTGAGCCCCACGCTGAGCACTGTGCTAACAGTGTGGAGCCTGTTTGGGATTCTCTATCTCCCTCTCTCTCTCTGTCCCTTTCCCACATGTGCATGCTTTCTCACTCTCTCAAAAACAAATAAGCACTTAAAAAAATAATAAAATAAAAAATAGTTTCTCCAAAGATAATTATTTTCACAGAAAAAAGCACTCAGAAAGAAACATAAATATAACCCTCAGTGATGTAAAGTTGAATTATATGAAAAATTTATATGGTGAGTTACTTAAAAGTGCTTTAAATTATCTTTGGTTGGCTATCTTTCAAGTCAATACAAGTGATTTGTATGTTCTCTGTATTTGAAAATTGTTTAAATTAAATTTAACGACATGATTAAAAAATGGGTAAAAAGAAAAAAAAGGATGAAGGATGTGAAGACATTTCACAAAAGATAAATAAATGTCCAAGAAGCACATGCGAAGATGTTCAACATCACTTAGTCATCAAGAACATACACATTAAATCACCGATGTGATACGACTATCCATTAAAATGGCTAAAATCAAAAAGGCTGGCAATACCACAAGTTGGCAAGGATGCAGAGCAATTAGATTGCTCATCTGTTGCTGGTAGGAATGTAAAACGGTATAATTTTGGAAACGGTTTGGCAGTTCCTTATTAAGTTCAATATACATTACCAATACTATGCACAAACACAGATGAATCTTAAAAACGTACTGAGCAAGAGGAGCCAGACACAAAAGAACATGTACTGTTTGATTCCATTAATGTTAAATTCTTGAGGTACATCTATTCTGCAGTGAGGAAATGCAGATGACTGGTTGCCTGGGGCCAAAAAATGAGGGGTGACAGCGAGAAAGACAAATATAAGGCACAGGAAAGATTTTATATCTCGATTATGGTAGTAACTATGCTGGTATGTAAAATTTGCCAAAATCAGGGCGCCTGGGTGACTTAGTGGGTTAAGCTTCTGACTCTTGATTTTGGCTGAGGTCATGATCTCACAGTTGGTGAGATCAAGCCCCACAAGAGCACTGTGCCTTGACAGCACAGAGCCAACTTAGGATTCTCTGTCTCCCTCTCTCTCTGCCCCTCCCCTGCTCTCTCTCTCTAAAAATAAATAAATATACATTTCAAAATATACACAAATTTGCCAAAATCCATACACACATATGCTTAAACAGGTTAATTCTGTTGTATGTAAATTATATTTCAATAAGTAAAACTTTGTCAGTAAAATCCTCAGTTTCAGAACATGTGCCCTCCTTAATACCCATCACCCATTTAGCTCATGAGGACGAGCACTGGGTGTTGTACATAACTGAAGAACCACTGAATTCTACTCCTGACACCAATAGTACACTGTTTGTAAACTAAGTGGAATTTAAATAAAAATGTGAAAGAATACAATAAAAATAAAATAAATAAAATAAAATAAAACAAAATCCTCAATTTTACTGCTCTCTGGATTGAATTAGATTTCACCAAAGGGTCTGCAGAGGGCCAGGCCCATTCAGAAGCAGGCCGGTTTCCACACCACCTGTGAGGACCCACCAGTGAGTCAAGAATATTCCTCCTCTTACACGTCAGTCATTCAGGACTCACCTGTGAGAGCTCCTCCCAGGCTTCCCCTCCGCAGCTCTCGCCCGTCCTCACTCAGCTGTCTTTTAAACTTCAGTGACTTTGCGGGACCAGAAGTCACATCCGGGTTGCTGCATTTCCGAAACGGCATGGGCGGAGGTGACAGTATGTGGTCAAGCTGCAGAGACAAACACAGGGGTGTCACGGGTGGAAGATACTCTCAACACCAACCAGCCCCATGTTCTTCCTTTCTTATCCTTCTCCAAATCTCTCTCTCCCAAGCCTGTTCTTAATGTGGTTACTTTAGAGAATTCAGGGTTTCACTGTTGTGTCCTGCATCTGGAGAACATTCTGGCATACTGCAAAATCTCAACTGCAGTGACGTTTAAGGTGCGGGTTCCGACAAATTAGTTGGTCATGAAACCAAATTTAGGAGATCTAACCAAGATTTTTTTTTTATATATAGTAGAAGTTGTTAGGGTCCAATGAAGTGTGTGTGTCCTGAGCCGCTGTGTAAGGTATAAATCTTTCTGTGGGCCATGAGGCCTCTAAAAAATGAGTAATATTGTTCTATAGAGAATCAATAGATCACTTCTTTAGTTGTTCACAAAAGAAAATCCACAGGCTTCTGGTGCTCAGATACACTCAGAGAAGGGAAATTTCTAAGCACCACAGCCCTTAATGCAAATCAATACACCCCTATATCACTTTATAGCCTTTTAAAAGAAAACCTGTCACAAGAATCAGAGAAACTAAAACCACTTCAAGAGACAGATTTCTACAAAAGAATCCCTTGTGTCACAACACTTATTTCAAGATCTGTCCTCCTTTTCTAAGAAAACCTTTCAAACTTGAATGGGGCCACATCTTCTAAAATGTTCACCTTCAGAGCATATATGCATATATATGTGTCTAGATGGTTACTGAGAACAAAAATATTCATATGCTTCTACCTAGATCCAGATAGTTATTAAGAACAAGAAAGAAGTACAAAAGGTATTCATGGAAATTCCAAATGCCACAGAAAAAAACTTTGTAGAAATTTAAATTCAGACAAGACTTCGTAGCGCTGCTCAAATCTGAGCATCTTTAGGGATGCTTCGCTGAGATTTGCTTTGCTTTGCTTGCATGCGTGGAGAAACAGATATCTGGTTATATCTGTCTGAATGTTCAGAGATTAGCACTATCATGAACTCCTTTTATAAGAAAACGTAATTTAGAAGCAAAATCGTCCGTTTGTCTATCTATGTACTGTAGCATATTCAAAACCATGGCACAAAAAGAAATTTAACCCTGCCTATGAGTAAACTCCTCCCAAGCACACTGAGGTGGAACAGACCTCATTGGCTCAGCTATTAACAAGATTTCAACTTTCCCCCAAGCTCAATGTATTCATTAGTAACACCGAACAGCTGGGTCTCAAACACTTGTCAGTAAGTACACCTCAAATTCAATGCTGGTCCATTTTTTACTGTATTTCACGGCCACTTAGTATTCTTGTGAGAGGTCCTCGAAAAACCAGTGGTGTCTCCACTCCAGGAACCAGCCAGATCAGTAGGGAAAAGATTCCAGATAGCACTTTTGGAAGCTATTTGTTGAGTCTGCTGTTTATTACAGCAGCATCCTACTTAGGACAGCCTCTAAGAAGGAATTACATATAATTTTAGACACTTTGGCCTCAAACCTTATGGACACCAAATTGGAGCAAGAGAACCCTGGACCGTGACACATCTGCTACTGGAAAATGCAGAAAGCAATCGGTGGTTCGAATGTGGTCTGATCATTATACCATGAAGAAGTTATTTTTGCCTCTTTCTTGGCTCCATTTTATGCCTCTACTCTGGTTTTTTTTTTTTCTTTTTTTCTTGTCAATGTTTTTTGTTCGTTTGTTGTTGTTTTTGTTTTGTTTTGTTTCAGTTTGGCAACTTCAAGGACAAAATTTCCAACAACAGAAAAATTTCAAGAAGAGTACAGTGAGCACCCTTATTCCCATTGTCACCTTTCGCCATACTACCTTTCCTCTCTCTTCTCTCTTCTCCCACCCCGACCCAGTGGAGAGTTAGTTGCAAACATTAGGGATCATCACCCCGCAAAATTTCAATATGCCTCTTCTAAGAACAAGGACATTTTCTTCAATTAATTCTCCTACCCTATATTACATATATCCTTTTAAGATGTCTCAAATCTTTCGTTATCACCTTGAACTATAAATAGTAGGGGAGATATAAAATAAGATTCTATCATGTAGACTTAATATGAGAAATTTGCTTTTGCATTAAAAGGAAAGCTTGCAGCCACAAGGTGGCAATGTGCCACAGTCAACAAAACGTTCCCCAATACCTAGCTACTGGATCCCGTAAACGCACCCAGAACCCCTCAGAGTATTTGAGTGACTTAGAGGCCATTCCACTTAGTTATTTTCTCCTAATTACTAGCGGCAGCTGCATAAAATACAAATATTTATTGTTTAAGGTTCATCAACTTCCGCTACTTCTTTTTCACCTGAAGTTACATTTTTCAGCTTGCAGAATTACAATTACTCTCTCTGGGGAAGATTGTTATATCACAAATTAGCAGAGGGTGGAAAAATAAGCCAAGGGAAGATAATTCCTAAATAAGAATTTTATGATTTCCTTCCATATTTCCCAACAAAGCCCTGAAAGGTGAAGCAAATGGAGGAGAAGGAAACAAAGGAAAAAGTGTAGGAAAAAAAGAAAGAAAAAAAATCTATTTCATCACATATATAGCCACAAGCTATTAGTTCATAAGCCAGCATTTCTAATCAGAAACACAACCTCAAGAGGGAGTATTATTTTAAATCTGGGAAAAAGGAGTCAGTGAACTGTGAGGGCTGTCAATGCTTCAAATACGGTCTAAGGAAAAAAACCTGTAGCACAGCGCCATGCTCCAGAACCCCATTTCCTTCTTCACATCAAATCACAATCCCAACAGGGCTCTCTCTAAATAGATCATTTTTCCAAATTTGCTGGGTTGTCAGGGGCTCTACTTTTCTTTCTACAATTAGTCAAAGCTTCTCAAAATGGTCCACTGCAGCCCTGCGATTTATTTTTCACTTTTTTGTCCGGATTCAAACACTCATGCTCCACTGACAATTATTTCATCACACCCTAGAGCTTACGGCAGACATCAAACCTATCACTTCGGACACTGCCCTTTAAAGGATTCCTGTTTAATTTTTCCAACTTTTCCAAACTCCCCAAGTCTTTGTATTACAAGAAGCTCAACTAGCAACACAGCTTGCCTTTAAATCAAACGTCGAAGCTTGAACTTATCACGCCTGCTTCACACACTTCTAATTTTCCTCACTAAACGGACAAGTGACTCCTAGGGAGGTGGAGTGAAGAGGTGGCCCTCTTCCCTTGTCACATACTTACCTAGCCTGCTGCTAGTCACAATCTATCCTGGAAAGACACACTTTTTCCAGAAATATAACCTTACTTCATTCACCAATAGCAAATATTGATTTGTAGTGGGCTCAATTTGCTCAAAACTTCCCAGGTTAGTTTTTCTCAACCTCCTGTAGTTCCAAGAACCACAAAACAGTTTGAAGAGATCCAGGGCATATCATTAAATGCCGAAGTCAGACGGGAATCAAACATACAACTTCCATGTAAACAGCTGCTGTTGCTAGCGGTTCATCACAGGAAGCATGGAAGCATCTTAGAGAACAAAAGGTGAACAGAAAAGTATAATACAGGTACTAGAAGTCTGATGCAGATTTGGGGCAAAGTTTCCAAAATGCTCAGTCCTATCAAAAAGCTTGTCGCCAGAACTCCACATTTGTATTTTCTGAATTTATGATCTCCATTCATGGTTGGCTATTTACAATGATCAGGTTGAGAAAAAGAGAAGAACCCATCACTGTCACGATGTGGCTTCTACCATCAGTAAAGATGAATTAAAAGTACAGGTAGGAGCGCCTGAGTGGTTCAGGTGGTTAGGTGTCCGACTCTTGATTTTGGCTCAGGTCATGATGTCCCAGTTCATGGGATCAAAGAAAGAAAGAAAGAACAAGTAAAGGCAAGTCACTGAGGAGTCTTGATCTTATTTTTAGTGTCTCTGCCACCCCTGCCACCACTATCTCCAAATATGGACCATGGGTTTATTCCTCTATGGCTATAGCCCCCAGGAATACCGTCATCACTTTTTAAAAGGGCGTATCCTGTATCCTAACTTTCTATGAACGTTCAGCTTGCAGCGTTCTTAGGTATTTTCTCCAACCTCCCCTCCAGACACTTTCACACTCAAGCATGCAACTTCTCTAATTTACAGTTTCTACATAATCACAGTGATCATACAGACATAAACCTATTTTTCCATTTTCAGCAAACTGCAACTCCTTTTTCTAGCCAGTCAAGTCACAAACCTTACAATTATTCTGAACTTCTGTGTTCACTCCATATCCAATTCCTCTAACTCAACCTCTAAAATTACACATCCAGGATCCAATCACTTCCCCATCTCTACTGCTACCACGCTTATCCCTGCCATCCAGATCTCCCTGCTTCTATCCTTGTCTCAGCTCAGCAGCCAGCAATCTTCTAAAACAGAACCCGGATGCTCCATATCGTCTGCTGGAGTCCTACGGCCTCCCCTTCCCCTCACCCAGAGCAAACCCCAAGTCCTGGCTGTGCCCTACAGGTCCTACCACCTCTACTCACAAGTCTCTGATCCCAGCTGCTACTATTCCACTCGATCCATTTTGGCCTGTTGCTGGACCTCGGGTGCTCCAGGCATCTTCTCACCCAGCACCCTTACCTTGACCATGGCCTCTGCTTGAGACTCACTCCAGATAATAGCTATCGGGCTCCACCGCCCCCCCATCAATCCCCCCACCCTCCAGGTCTCTGTTCAACAGTCAGCCTTCCAGGGGTGGGTTCTCCCACTGCCTTGTGTAAAACAGCATGCCTACCACTTCATTCCCCTCTTTATTTTTCTTCCTAGCATCAATCACCCCATGTTAGATCTTTTATATTTGTTTTCTCCTTCTCCCACTAGATCCTAACTTGCATGAAATTACGCACTAGTCTGTTCCATTTGTCCACTGCTCTACATAAAAGGCACCGTCTAAATATTGCTCGAAAGAACGAATGAATGGCAATCTCTGGTATTTAGTTTAAAATATAACCAAAAAATAAAGAACATCTGCCATTATGGGTTTCTATTGCTGGACAAAGTTGAGTAAGATTATATTAAATGTTACTCAAGGTGAAAATGCTAAATGGGGTCCATGGCGTTTTGACAAAATTGAACGCTTCATGTAGGAAAAAGACCCTGAGGTTATAGCAAACGTCATCTTTTTAAAGAATCTTTTCTATATACAAACTAATATGCTAATTTTTTTACACAGCTACCTCTGAAGGTGATTCCTAAATAATGAATTATTCGGCCTCTTAACTATATCCTAACTAGCAAATTCAATTATGTCTATCAATCCAAGTCTTTTCCTACACTCTCTTCTCTTTTCTGTAATTCCTCATCCATTCCCAAGATGTGGCACGTGCATTTTAAAGACCCATCCGGAATGCATGTGCCCTAAGGCCAAAGTTCATTAGTTCAGCGGGATGATCAATGTCACCTGCATGCACAATGAGGCTCACCAGTAGTCTTTTTTATGCTGAAAAAATGAAAAACGAGTAAGAGACTGACTAGTAACATGGGGTTATGAAGACAATGTTCAGTTATTCTGTTTCTTGATATTAAATATTCTAAAAAACCATAGGTATGAAAATGAATAATGAACAAATTGCACAGACTATGCTTGTAATCTTAATTAACTGCTCTACTGCCTCCATCCAAAAAGGAATCAAATGAGCATCCTGAATCGACTTTATTTCAAAACAGGATTTTATTTACTTTTAAGCCAAAACCTATAAACGACATTTTAAAATTTGATAGAATAGAGTTTTATCTTTTAGACAGTCATTACCAGACTCATACTAATTTCGCGATGGTTAGAAAAGTCAATGCTTATCATCCTAATTAAGACAATTAACTATTTTCATGCCTGTTTCCTCACACAAAATGTTAGTAGTAATACTATCTCCTGAGGTTATTGTGGAGATTAAAAGAAGTTCATATATGCACTTAAAACAATGCATAGAACATAGTAAGTGTACAATAAATGTTAGCCGTGCTGGTTATTGAAATTGCCATAGAGGAAGTCACCTCATTCGCAAACATCTCTGCATGTGTACTTTATCACAAACGGCTTGTAAGGAAATTAAACGGATTACGATTTTAGTGAGTTGTCTTATTTTTCTTTATGGCTCAGAGGAGAACTTGGCTTGTACTGCTTTACAATTATTTCCGGCTACGATTCTCATGCTATAGGGTGTTCAGCGTGCATGAGGCACAGCTGTATGGAAGTAAGGAGCCTAACCCAAATTTGAACTCTCAGGAGAACCATTGCAGTGTCATGCCTTGGCCAAGCTACCTGACTCCTCTCTCAAGTATGAGCCTAAGAGGTAGGGAGGATGCAGGTGGATGATGGACGGAAAGGGTTTGACACAGTGCTTGGCACATTAAGGCATTCATTAACTAAGAATGTTGCTGATAACTGTAACCGTAGCTCAGCTCGAGCTCCACTTTCTCTTAGCTTCTTGACTGGTAAAGCATATGGCTACTCACCTAACCCTTCTAAATGGCACCTCTGAATTCTTACCTCTATTCTACACACTCAAATAGAGAAGAAACATTTCACATGCTCACCACTGCACGAAGAATATGCAACCTTCCTTTCCCCAGCATCCTAAAAACTAACTACACAGCCTGAGTCAGACACTGAC
Organism: Paguma larvata; assembly: GCA_030068075.1. Lineage (NCBI taxonomy): Eukaryota > Metazoa > Chordata > Mammalia > Carnivora > Viverridae > Paguma > Paguma larvata. Next base: position 20,257 of record JAINVK010000896.1, read on the forward strand.
AGAGCTACCACCTTGGACCACTTTGGAGTGGTTTTGCTGACATTCATTTTGGATTATGCCACCCAGAAATGCATGTTTCCATTTAATGATACTGTAAGAAACAGCCATGTAAGTCCTGCTTGTATAAACAAGTGAGGAGGAGCCTCTATTAAATAGTATCCTCCATGTCAAGAATCCTCTTTATGAAAAATTTTATTAAACAGCTATGTGCCAGGTATGCCTCTGGGCACAATGGCAGACAAAAATCCCTGCCCACCAGAAGCTTCATTATAGTTGAGGACATAGAAGCCTGGAGAAACGTTGTTAGGTTCTCTGCAATACTATCAGGTGTGGTTCTGCTGGCTTATAGTCTGCTTGGACCCTGTGACCCCACATAATTCATTACATTTCTCTCGTTCAACTACTAGAAATCACAGGGCGAAGCCTGTGCAGCCCATCACCACAAACTGTGGTAGGTCCAATCCCCATCAAGACTTCATGGGTCCAGTTGCTGCACAAACCTCACGCTGGATTTTACCTTACCCTCTCTTGTGGACTATTTGTGTTCCCCCCAAATCCTTATGTTGAACACTAACCCCCAATGTGATGGAATTTGAAGGCAGGGCCATTGGGAAGTGATTAGGTCATGCAAGTGGAGTCCCCTTGCATGGGAGTAGCCCATTATACATGAGATCTCACAGAGCTCTTTTGCTCCCTCAACCATGTGATGACACAACTACAACTTCTATAAACCAGGAAGCGAGCCCTTGTCGGGCACCAAATCTGCCAGTGGCTTGCTCTTGGACTCAGGAGCTTCCAGAACTCTGATAAATAAATGCTTGTTTATTTATAAGCCACCCAGCCTATGGTACGCTGTTGCAGTAGGTGGGACTGACTAAAACTTCCTCTACAGCAGTGTTTTCCAGGTGGTGGTGATTCTGCCACCGAGAGGACATTTGGCCATGTCTGGAATCATTTTTGGTTCTTGCAACTTAAATGGAGCAGAGGATGCTGCTGATATCAACTAGCTGGAGAGTACAGTACTAGTAAACACAGGACAAGGCACAGAAGAGCCCCCGCCAGGAAGAATTACCCAGCATAAAATGCTAATGACGTTACTGTTATGAAATGCTGTTCTATCCACGCTTTTCATGTGTGTATCCTTCCTGTGTTTTAAGTTATTCATCTTGCTGAGTTATGTATTATTTCAGGTCATCTTAAAACCTTTTGAGAACAAGAAAAGGGACAGAGGGAGAACACAGATGGAATCTTAGCAAAAAGTGGCCACGTCAACAAGTTTGCTACGCAAATAATTTTCCGAGCCACTCTCATTTACCCAACCTACTTAGCTGTTTATTGCAATTCAGTTTCTCAAGTGAACACCGTGTTTTGAAAAATAATACATTAATTGAATGTATTTAAACTGGGAGATGTACTAGATACCAGTATCATTTTCCATCTTCAGTTTTTAATTAATTCTTTGAATTGCAAACTTCAATTCGCGAAATAAAAAGTGTTTCAGAAACATCCTAAAATACATTATAAGATCAAACTACAATGGCATTCACCTAAATAGAGCACACCACTGGTTTCATCTCTTATGAGAATTGATTTTCTTTCTTCCCTTCTGAGAGAAATATGTAAATTAGCACTTTGATAGCACTATCCCACTTTTGTCTGTCAACTCGACTTCAAGAAAGTCAATTCCTTTGCTTATGAACATCTCTAAACACACACACACACCCCACCAGCAATATTATCACAGTCCCAAGGACAGAGCACCACACAGCAGGCATTGAACTGTGATGTTTACATTAAGCAATAAATTCAATAGCCCACAGTTGTAAAAAAAATAATAATAAAAACAAATTTTATGTTAGTTTTTTTAAACATAGCACTTTGCAAACTTCAGTTTAGGAACCATGACATTGGGGAAAGGACAGGGAATATACTGATTTGACTTTGCATATGTATCACCTGTTTTCCTGTCACTTTAACATTCCCCATGCTTCTCTGACCTTTATTTAGGGATTTATCTATGCCTGAAACTGTTTACTTATCTGAAGTCATCAAATTCCCCTGGTACCATCATGTTTCCATCAGGAACGTAACTCAGATTCAGAGCACAATTAACAAAGCAGGAAGAGAATACATTCCTCAGCTCTCATCTATCCACCATTTCAAGTCAGAGGGGAGGGGTGCCTGGCTGGCTCAGTTGGTGGAGCATGCGACTCTTGATCTCAGGGATGTAAGTTCAAGACTCATGTGGGGTGTGGAGAATACTTAAAAATAAAATCTTAAAAAACCAGGTCAGAGGGGAAAATTCTCACGACTCCACAAAATTTTACATTACGTGCCTACTTTCCCCTCTGGCGGAGGGAGTAGACCTCCAAGGAGGTACTATTATTATTCCCATTTTACCAGTGAGGAAATATATTCAGTAAGATTAGCCCCTCCAACCTAATCAACTTCTCAGGCAGTACACAAAAGCAATCAAGCTCAAGATTTCTCACTCCAGAGCCCAAGTTTCTTCCACTGTTCCTAACAGCCTCATAGAGAGGGGCACACAGAGCAAAGCACATGAACTCCCGAAAGTAAAGGTTAATTTCCTCTTCCGTCTCTCATCCAAGAAGACTCCCTAGAGAAGAATGGATCTTAGGCTTTGATGTCAACCAATCTGAATGGTCCAATTCTATCCTAATTGGCAGTCTACACAAGCAGTTTCCAGGGCTTCTGCAGCTGAAATTCTTAAGTCAGAGTTATAGATTCACAAAATGTTAGCAGTAGAATGGACCTAAAAATCGGGTCCAGGAGGACATTCAGCCATGTGGCCATATAAGGGGGACCCAATTATAATTTCATTTATAAAATCAGGATAATTCTATCTCCCCCAAAGGATTTCTGTGGATTAAGTTAACAGATCAATATAAAAGCTCCTAGCAAGAGAAGACACTCAAATGTTTCTTCTATTCCCCCTTCCTTATCTTAGCCTAGTTCATTTTGTTAGGACCATAAAAAAGTTATCAAACACTAGAACTTCTTTTCAAGTAGCATCTATTAAAGCTAAAAATAAACTTTATACAAGTTTCCTGGGGAAAAGAACTTCAAAATATGCTCTCCTTGCAAAATAATGTTTAAGCTCTTTACCTGAGCAAACATATAAATTAATATTCATTTCATGTTTTTACATTAAGAGGAAAAACGGGATGTTTGAGCAAGTCTACATGGATAGCAGTAGCAAACCAAACTCTGACCCAAGAGGCAAAATAAACATTGTTAAGAAAAGTATTCTCAAGAATCATGAGTCATAAGTCCTCAGCAGTCTTGAGGCCTCCCTCACCTGGTTAGATGGAAACCATTTAGAAGGATAGAACAACTGTCACTGAAAAATTGGAAAATAGTAGGAACCTCGAAAGAGAGTTCTGGGGATGGGGGTGGTGAGGGTCATGCTAACTATTTTTACCAGCTTTATTTCTTCTTCAAGAGGGGAAAAAATAACTCAGAAACATGAGGGGAAAGGAGAAGAAAGTGTAAGAAAGGCCTGAGAGAGAAAGGGTGGAAGAGGAAGCTGGAAAGAGCAGTAAGAGATGTGGCAAGAGCTCTGGGAAAGCCAGGGCCCTGTCGGCCCCCATCCTCACATCATCCCCCTTCTACTCTGGGCTGTGTCCCACCATAGAGCCTAAGATCAGTCTTCTCTCTTGGCAAAAAAGAGCAAATAATAAATCACCACAATAAATCAACAGTATTATTAAATAATTATCAATAAACCTATTCCATAACTGTAGGTTAATAAATGCCAAGATCTTCAGTCAGTAACTCCATGTCTCAGCACCAAAACCACCTTACTCCCAGATGACTATTTGACTAAGTTCCCACCCTGATGCTTACCCTGTTTCCCTAGGCTGAGTCTCTGCTTCTCAATGGCTAGTCTCCCTGACATGCGCCCTTAGAACACGAAGTCTGGGGGGCTGTCTTGTGCCCAGGGTCCTGCCTTGACTGACTCATGCCTCTGAAATGCAGGCTGCTGGGGACCAGCACTATGGTGCTGGGTCTTGGGACTTCCTGCCTGTCCGCGGCCTGATGAACTGCAACACTTCCACCCTGACTCTACTGGGCAGATTTAGCTCTTGCTTTGTAAGTTTAAATAATGGTGCCAGATTAAATATCCCAGATTTCCTTTGTTCAGTTTACACCTTCATAGGGTTCAACCCCAAGCCATTGTCCACCACCTCAACTCCCCATTCCTCAAGAGTCAGGCCAGGTATAATGTACCAGCCCCCAAGAGGAATAGGAACTGGAGCTCTCAACATGGGAAGGAGAAAACGCTAGAGAAAGAGACATAAAGGGAGAAGAGGTGGGAAATGCAACATGACACAGAAAAAGGAGAAAGGAGACAATTAAGAGCTTGGTAGATATTGCAAAAAAGGCATCTATCTTACCTCTTCTTCCTATTCTACTGTTCACTTGGGTCAGAAATACCTTGACCACTGTGATCCTCTGATTACTGATCCCACTGTCTTCTGAGACTCTGGCTGGCCAACCATCACTGGAGCCCCCTAACGTGTTTGTACCCACTCTTTACAAAAAGAATGAGAGTCCCTGCTCTGATCCCCTCCTTACTTCCCAGGAAGAAAACTGTTTTCCAGGTTACAAGAGCAAAGGACAAATCAAGAGATTCCCTGCAACTATATGAAATCAAGGAAAGAAAAGATTTTTCGTTTGGGTACAAGTTCACAACTCTGCTAAAGGAAGTATTCACCAGAAGCCACCATGTAATAAAAACAGACAAAAGAGAATTCGCTGTCAAAAATAATCCCTTGAGTTCTCCAGACAGCCCCCAAGGATTGGGTAGAGTTCCACAAATACGATCCACACAGCAACCAAGAGCTAAAAAGGTCTGAGTTTCATCATGTTCTTTTTTTTTAACCATATCTGTAAACAATAATTCTAAAACTACCATTTAAAATATAACTAATGCTAGCAAAAAAAAAAAAAAAAAAAGGAAGCAATTCTGTTTCTCTTCCCACTGAAGAACAAAAACAAAACCAGGCAATACACAAGAACTCCTAGGAAGCTCCTGCCAAGCTAGAGCGCCAACCAGCCCCCACCTAGGGAAGCAGGCACACGCAGATATCTGCCCATGTCTGAAATTGACTTGGCAGATGAACCCAGGAAGCAACTTCATAGTCCACATCTGACCCAGCCTGGCTGCTATATCCCAAGTCTTTATTTTCCCACTTTTGTCACAAAGACTCACAGGTGGAAGGGAGAAGGGCTCTGCCTTGAATACATGTAGATCTAAAGGCTGGAGTCAAGGACATGCTAAGTTAAGGCAACTTTCATGTCTGAGTTCGAAATCTACCTGAGAAAAGAGCAACCCATTCTGCAGGTAGAGTCAGTGCCTTCTTTCAAAATATCTACACTTCTCGTATCATCTTCTTTCATTAAGTTTCTACACATATGGGTAAAAGCATATGGGGAAAGCTGTACACTTACCTCACTGAAACTATACTGTTATGGATAAACAATCATTCAAGTAACATCTTCCACTGACAGATATGTTTGCAAATGGACATGTAGAAGCATGTGGGAATAGACCTATTCTTACCTCGATGAAACTGCACGGTGTATAATGTGTGTTTCAGGCAACACCTTCTTTGGTGAAGATGTAAGTGTTTGCAAATATATGTTAGAAGCATGTGGGAATGCCCGCATGTTTAACTCACTGAATCTACACTGTGGACAAACCTTTGAGGTAACCTGTTCTTTCACTAAGATAAAACTATTTGTAAAGTTATGTATAGAAGCCTATGGGAATGGCTGCGTGCTTACCACGTGGAAAGTACACGGTGTATAAATTTTCAAAAAAAGTCTACAGCTCTCGTCGGTAGATAAGTAAGATTTTTGCTTGTTACATGGGGATTTTAAACAATGAATTCCTCCATATAAGTGTTTACTGAACGATTAACAAAAGCCAGCTCACGACATACAGAAGCAGAGCTCTCATTTACAAGGCCATGTCCACTGGACTCATCTGATCAGTGAAGCACGGAGCTCCCCATCCACGTGTCTTCTCCCTGCTCCCAGGAGCTGGGCTGCGGCTATGGGTTTGGTCTTCCCATTTCACATATTCCTCTAACGGCTGCAGTCACACCCTACTGCTGAAAGGACCCCAATCTCACCAAGCTCAAAGCACCACAGCCCTGAAGGTCCATTCCTGCCCTTCACCGTTCATTGCTATCCCAGGGATCAGGAAACCATAACCACAGGGCAAATAAAATTGAACTGGACTACAGCCGTGCCTCATTTACACACTGTCCACATTCCACCTTCCACAGCAGAGTTGAACAGTCACCACAGAAACCATGTGGCCCTCAAAACCTCAAACATGTGCTCTCTGGCCCTTTACCAAACAAGTTTGCCAGTGCCTCATTTCTTTCATAAATTTACCAAGCATCTACTACGTGCCAAACACTGTCTGTGCCCTGTGGAGAGAACAGCGAGCAAAGCAAAGTCCCCTTCTTCAGGGGAGAATAGGACTGTAAAGCAGCAGCAGCATGATACTGGACAGGATACGGGACACTCTATCAAGTAGGCAATTAGAGGAGGATCTCATGGAAAGGGGCCCATATGAATAGAGACCTGAGAGGCGGAGAGGAAGGAGCCACATCAGGGCCCTTCCTGCTGAAGGAATGAGCTCAGCACATCTGAGTAAAACCGAACAAGGTGGTGGGACAAGGTCCCCTTTCCCAACAGTCCCCATCCACTTGTCCTTCCTCCGACGTGCCAGGCACCAGGCTATCTGCCATAAGCATGGATCTCATTTAATCTTTAAGACTACTTTCTGACATACTCTTGTCTTCATCCCCATTTTACAAGTAAGGAAAATGAGGCTTAGGTGACTTAGCCAAGCTATTGAGCTAGCGACCAATAAAGACTGAGATCCAAGGCTAGCTGTCAGACCCAAGTTTCTCCTACATTCTTTCCCATTCCACCTTTGTACAGACAGCATGGGCTCTGGCACCTAGCTACGGACGAGTAGCTCGACTTTCCTGCTGTAGCTGGCTCAGGGTGCAGGCCACCTGGACAGAGGCAAGAGGCTTCACTGGGCCTGCTTCCGTTCCCACTCACTGCTTGTCAACGTTTTCCCTGAACTTCCCTACTTCTTCCGCCCCTAATGCGATAAAAGCCTCCAAACAAACCCACTGAGCTATGGAAGGCTCACTGAAGCAAGGAAATAGCTTGCAAAATAAGGAAAGAGAAAGGGAACTAGTATTTACAGATGGTCTCTCGGTGCCAGGCACTAATACACTAAGTGCTCACTTTACTTCTGGGAGATGATGTTTACTGGAAATATCAAAGGATAAAAATACAACATCTTCCATGCAGATCTTGGCATTCCACAGTGCAGGACCTGCTTAAGGAGTCTCCACAATAGACATAATAAAAATCTTAAATCAGCACATATTACTACCCTGTGATCCTCAGAATTAATCATCATCCAGTGTCCTGAGACAAGATATAGAGCAACTTCCTATTCTTTCCAACCTCGATTATGTTCTTGGATGCTTCCACTTTGTTTTCTTTGCCTCTTTTAAGAATTTACATCAGGGGCGTCTGGGTGGCTTGGTCAGTTAAGCATCCGACTCTTAATTTCAGCTCAGGTCATGTGAGACTGAGCCCCGTTTCAGGCCCTGAGCTGACAGCATCAAGGCTGCTTGGGATTCTCTCTCCCCCCACACCCTCCACCTCTGTTTCTCTCAAAATAAATAATCTTAGAAGAAAAAAAAAAAAAGAGCGATGCACTATTGAGAAGCAAGGAAAGGAAGGGCGAAGTAAGTTTAAAATGCCTCCATTCATGGAAAAGGACAGAGGGTAAATTGTGTGAAAAAAGTCTGGAAGCTGGGGTAGGAAGGGCCCACGCATTCTGTATGCTCTATTGCTCTTCCTTTCTGATATATCATCTCCCCTTTTTAATGAAAGAAATGCTGCCCCAAGAAATATAGAAGTCAAGGAAAGTAAACAAGAATGGCCTCAACTCGAATAAGAGGACACACATGTGGCTAAACAGGTTGGCAGAGGGCAGCAATGACCAAATTACCTGGAAGGGAAAATTAACTTTAGACTGATGTTACTTACAAATGATATCTCACTCAAAATAGGAAACTATACACCATTTCCTCATTTCCAAAATGACTAAGAATATATGAAAAAACAGGAAAGTCAACTCTCAGAATCATTTTTGAAAGCTTACAAATGACTTTATACGAATCACCCAGCGTAATTAAGTGACGACATTTTTTACTTGATGATAAAGCACGTTTTATCACTGTAGCTAATTAAAACCAAGAGAAAAAAAAAAGAAAACGACAATGAAGGTATCAATAATTCAAGACTTCAATGAGAGGGAAGCTATCTATGCAAAACCTTTTCAGGATTCTTACATTACAGAATTGTATGTAGTCACAGTACCTCACTACCAAAATGTAATCATCAACATAATTAACTTAGAAATAAAAGGTCAAAGAAGTTAGATGAAAGGACACTATCAATGTCACACAAGGATGACCTGGCTCCCAATGGGAAATATTTGCTGCCATCAGAAACTCAGAAGGCAGACCTGAGTCACCGCACCCTCAAGCTAACAGCGATCTTCCCACCCCTGGCAGGCTTGCCGATGACTATACCCTGGCTGCAACCTCACTAATGACCCTAAGCCAGAAACGCCCGACTGGGGTTTTCCCGGATAACTAAGAAAGCTTTAGAATGTTAACCAACATCCTAACACTGTTGGATCTGGCTTTGTGTTGTTCTGCTCTTTAAGCAGCTGAACTGGGGAGATGATTTCTTACATAACAGAAGGAAACTCAATGCCAAACGTCCTCTGACTTAGGGAAGTGTGTGTGTGCGTGCATGTAAACGTGCTGTATGAATGACGTGTTAACAGTGACCTCATGGAATGAACTCCGCACTGACTCAGCTGGCCCAGATATAATGAAGGGGCTGCAAGCATGTTTGACCAAGGACACCACTTCCTAGCTACTAATCATAGGTTTTCTTGTTCATGATATTTAAGTAGAGAATAGTACTTCCCTTTGTTGCTATCTTCATTTCTTGCCAAGAGTCTTCCATGCATCACATGTAAAAACCAGTTTCATTACTTTCTCCCACCACCCATGAGAGGCCCTTCACTGCAGCACAATTCAGAAAACTCAAAGAACAGCCAAGAAAGGAATGGACCACTGTTAACAGTACCTGACTGTAGGAATGTGGAATGGCTACTTAAATCTTTCTTAATTCATATTCTAACTTTTTCCCAAGAAAGACTTAAAGACTCTAGTAGCTTAACTCGAGTAGAGATTCATTCCCCTGACACTAACCCACTGCCAGTTTCAATAGCTAAATAGTTATTGGTGCTTTTCTACTTCTGTTCAGAACTTATATTTGATTCTCTGGGTCATTTATTTTTTTTCCTCAACAATAATTCACTGACGGGCCCGAGTAAAGATAGAGCTCCAATTGTGTACACGTGTGAGTTTACCAGCAAGCTGGGAAGCACATATAAGCCAAGATGCACACACACAAAGGAACAAAAACAGACAAACCATGGTTACAAAAGAACTCTTCATCTCCTGGCATTTTATATCTTCTGCCTCTTTCTTAGTAGGAGGGTATAAGTGTTTGCAGGGAGATATCATTAAACATTCCAAGGTTTAACTTATGAGAAAAGGTTATATAAGCTACATACCCTGGATAAGGACTGGAAAGGAAGGAACAATAATATCAGGGCCAGATACAGTTAAAATATGAAGGTGCTGAGGCTTGCCCTGCAGTGCGCTTCAACAGAAAGCAAGCAAGGAAAATGGGAAAATTACCTTCTCCAGATCCCCCAAATCCCACTGCTGTCTCCTCCAGGATTAAATGTTCCCTGTCACCCTATCACGGAGACCATGGAAAGCTAAGATTCGGAGCACTGAAAAAATAAAGGTCATCATTGATTCCTTTTGCCTTGATAAAGAGAGAGGCAGTGTATCACCTACGAAAGAAATGGTTTCCAATGCCATTCCACGAGTATTTATTGAGTGCTTCCTCTATGTTAAGGTACTATGGAATGAGGGGACCGACTGATGACAGGATGAGTTGAATCCATTTTTGAATTCTATAAAAATTGCAGCTCCTCCCCCCATTTACATACATAAACAATTCAACTTCAAAAACTTGGTAATAATTTCAGGCTATCCACAAAACCTCAAGATCTATGGCTCCCAGGGTAAGCACCATATGATCTACTAGGAGAGAAAAACATGCAGAATTTTATTTAGTAAATTTATTACATGATATGTGACATTAGATATTAACCTTGTCTTTCTTCCAGGCAGCTGAAAACCGACCTTCTGCCTTCTGTCTTCTCAAATACCAGAGATTGCAGAAGACAAAGTGCATACATGTGTGTAAAAGTAACATTTATTAATATTTCCAGCATTACTTTCTACAGGTGATAGTAACTGAACTAAAATAAAATTGGAATGAAACCTCAATTTATAAAACCTGTATTTTTAATCTCATACTAAGTGTAGTTATTTTATATGATTAATTCTGAATAGAAAACATTTTTTATAGTCACAAGAGAGCAAGTTGAACGCTTGTCATTACTTTCAATGGTTTAAATAATTTTGCCTATGATACTGGTAAGAAAAAAAATTCGTTTGAATTTGTCTTTTTCTTTAAATAAGTTCAGTTTCTTTATATAAACTGTATTTATGCTGTCAAAAGCAAAACATGAACGATAAGTGAATTAGACACCGGGGAGGTTTTTCAAACTTCTCTCTCATAGTCTCCAGTGTCTTCCAAGAGCCAAGTTCTCAAACCCAGGCAGAGAATGTTCGTTAGGGTGGAGTAACTTACGCATGCTAACAGGGTGTGTCTGGCAAAAGAACTGAGCACTCATGAGAACAAAGAGAGAGAATCAATATCCCTGCAAAGGGTGGGGACAGGATAAGGACACACAGCTAGAAAACAGGACAGAAAGAAACACGAACTGATGTGTTTTCAAGCCTTTAGAACTGTGCTGTCCAATATAGTAGCCACTAACCACATGTGGCTAGCTAAATTTAAATTAATTCAAAGGAAAAATTCAGTTCCTCAGGTGCACTAGCCTCATTTCAAGAGCTTAAAAGCCACCTGTGACTCATGACTACGATAGGTGTCATGCAGAGTACAGAACATTTCCAACTTCTCAGCGAGCTCCACTGGACAGCACTATTCCAGAAAGTGACAAACTCAGAAAACACGGAGAATCTTGGTCTCTTCCAGAACATACATAGATTCACCGATGAACAATGTTCACCTAAGTTCTTCTAGTTAAACAGGAATGTAAATTGATGCAAAGGAGACAGAACAATTAAGATTCAGAATTTTTAGTGCAACGCAGAAATGGTCTTTACACAATAAAATCCCTAACATTCTGGACTCCATCTGAGATGCAAGTGCCTCAGGAGCTGCTAAGCCAGTGGAAGGTCTGTGGATTATTCTTCCTTACCAGCCAATAACAACATTCACTGAGTTCCTAATATCTATACATGCCCTGCAGAGAAAGAGAGTGCTAAAATAATAAGACATGTTTTAGGCTTCAGGAATTCAGTGGAGAGAAATGGGGCGAGGGGGATGCTTGATATATATCTATGATTCATTTATTTATAGCCCACACATTTTCCATACTACATATCAAAGTCATGCTGCATTTAACCTTAAGCATTTAGGGAAAGGCATAACATTATTGCTGTGAGGTACCATTTGGCTTTTCACTCAAATATTATCTTTTCCACAGACTCATTTTCATTACATGCCTCCTAATTCCTTTTGGCTCACGAGTGGAGATTAGGTCAACTTGAAATTAGGACCTTTCTGGAAAGCTCAATTTTCTTCACCTAAAAAATCAGGGAATTGGACGAATCATCTAAGCCTGTCTCTCCTTTTCGTTCTCTAAGGTCTACAATTCTACTGGCTGTCCAGAATGCTCTAAAAAATGGAAAAAGTTTTTATTTGGGGAAGTGGAGAGTTATAAAAGACACACACGGGAACTAAGGAAGAGTTACACAACATGTGTGACTAAATATAAGGTAACACAGTCACAGCTTTTCATTAAGAAAAGGTGACATAATACAGAAAGGAAAAAAGCATTTCGAGCCAGGTAGTTTTTTAAAAGAGTTGGTGAAAAGAGCTGAGAGCAATGCTTCTATAAGTTATTATTTGTGTCACAAAAGGGTTCATGAGAGACACTGGGCTGGCTCAATCAGTAGAGCGTGTGACTCTTGGTCTTGAGGTCATGAGTTCCAGCCCCATGATGGGTGTACAGATTATTTTTCTAAAAAAAGGATTCATGAAGGAAGTAAGAAATTCATTAAATATTGAAGAAACTAATTGTTTTGTATTACTATTTAACAGTAACTTTCAGGGCAACTGGGTTGCTCAGTCAGTTAAGCGTCCAACTTTGCCTCAGGTCATGCTCTCATGATTTGTGAGTTCGGGCCCCACATCAGGCTTTGTGCTGACAGCTCTGAGCCTGGAGCCTGCTTCGGATTCTGTTCCCCCACCTGTCTCTGCCCCTCTCTGCTCATGCTCTCTCAAAAATAAATAAATATTTTAAAAAAATTTTTAAATAAGAGTAACTTTCAAAATTTTGACCACACATCTCACTGAAACATTTTAGACTATTATCCACTAGGCGTACAACAAAAACATTTCATAAAGCAAAAACAGAACCTCATTTCAATGTAGGTTTTCTGATATTCCCCACTTTAATTTTATTTTAAAATACAATTATGACCTAGTAAGCTAATTTTAGAAGTTCCAACCCATAGGATAAAAAATACTTCCTTAAGGGATAGGAATTTCTATTGCTGGAATTTGTAAATAGTTGACTGCCTGAAGAAAGGGAGCCATATTTATAAAAGTAAGATCAGAAAACTGTGTGTGTGTGTGTGTGTGTGTTTTAGAGAAAGAGAGAGAATGGGTGGGAGGACACGTTTAATAACATGTTTTTTACGTGATTATCGAGGTTTGCCAGAGGATATCACTTTTTTTGTTGTTGAAACAAAAATTGGGGTCTACATGCCTGCCAGTTCTGTAGAAAGTGGAAATGCAAATGGACTTGTGATATACCAAGTATGGACCTGGCAGGCCTGCTATGGCTGCTGATGGAGCATAAAAATATAAACATAATGAAATGAAGACCTGGATCCAATAGTAAGAAAAAGCAGAGGAAAGGACTCTTGGGAAATAGCAGAACTTCCCAATGGGAAGAGAAAAACTGAGTCTCCCATTTTTAAATACAAGACAAGCTTTTGAAACCAAAAGACTAAATGAAATACTAAAGGAAAGATGTAGATCGGGAAGAGACAGAAGAAATTTCATGGAGTCACTCCACAGACCACCACTGTCCCATGTCATCTGCTTCTTTTCTTAAGGAGCTAGAATGGGCCATGGCTCAACACCCAAAATGGAAAAGAGACAAGATCTGTCCCCAGGCCTCCATATACCCAGACGCTGAATCACCTAGAGAGTATGTATCCCTTCAGTTGTTCATTCAAGGGATCCAACACTGCCTACCTACTATGGACCAGGCGCCAGAGGTACAAAGTCCACCAAGCACAGTTCCCACCTTTAAGACACTGCAGTAAAAAGTCAGCTTCCTAGATAACTACAGCACAAAGTGGCAAGAACAAGGGTAGACAGATGCACAAAGTGCTACAGGAACAAACGGCACTCAGGGAATAGATCCGCTTGGGTCAGCGAGGGCTTCAACGAAGAAGAGGGAGTGTAACATAGTTTTACTCTCAGGGGCAAAGCAGGGAAGTATGCAGGAGGAATGAGGACTACACAGGAGCCAGAGGTGCAGTGGAAAAGAAGGGGCAACAGGTAGGTGAACTGCCTTACATGCAGAGATGACAACGGCAAGCTGCATCATGAAGTCAACTGAGAACCAAGCATTTTTCAATGAGATAAGAGAACAAATCAAGCACATATGTCAGAAAGACAACACCAGGGGCTCCTGGGTGGCTCAGTCGGTTAAGCACTGACTTCGGCTCAGGTCATGATCTCACGGTTTCTGAGTCTGAGCCCCACGTCGGGCTCTGTGCTGACACCCCAGGACCTGGAGCCTGCTTCAGATTCTGTGTCTCCCTCTTTCTCTGCCCTTCCCCTGCTCACACTCTGTCTCTCTGTCAAAAGTAAATAAACATTTAAAAAAATTAAAAAAAAAAAAAAGAAAGAAAGACAACACCAACAACTGTCTAAGAGGTGAGCTGGATGGTGAAAGAAGCCATGAGCAGGGACAGCAAGGAAGGCTGTTGGCAAAGCAGGGCCTACGTGAGAGCAACATCGGCAGAAAGGGGGAAGAGCAGGCTGGCAGAGGTTTTGAAAATAAAATGGCAAGTCTGTGTGCCTGACTGGACAGAAGGCAAAGGACAATACAAAGTCGCAGATCCCTGAAGAGTTCTTACATGCAGGCAGTGGGGGCAGCTTGGACTCGGGAAGGAAAGATAAGAAAAGAGGTCTGAAACAAGTTGGGTTGAGGTTGCCTCTGGGACACACTAAAGGACTAAGTCAAGAAAGCAGGTGAATATCCAGCCAGGAGGAATAGGACAGAAATCAGGCAGAAGCAATCCATTTGGAAGCTGGCAATAGAGAAAGAAGTGAAATGAGAATACAGAGAAGAGGCCACCAACAGTTAGGAAAGGGGACAATGCCGAGACTGTAAACCAAAGAAGAAGCTGACTTTTCCTATTAAGAAGAGTTTGGGGGAAAAAAAACAGGACAGAGTAGGGGCATCCGGGTGGCTCAGTCGGTTAAGCATCCAACTCTTCATTTTTGGCTCAGGTCATGATCTCACAGTTCATGGGATTCTCTCTCTCCCTCTCTCTGCACCTCTCTCACTTGTGTGTGCACACTCTCTCTGTCTCAAGACAAATAAATAAACATTAAAAAAAAAAAACAAACCTGGTTTTAAAGAACAAGGTTAAATGTCACGAGGAAGTTAAGTAGAATGAAGGGCACATTTTTTTCGTGCTAGGTATGTTTTAGTAATGAGCAGATATAACCTAACCAAACAATAAGAAGTATAGGCTGTTAAAGAAAGAAAAATTGATAGGTTGCCATCTCACCGAATGCTCCTGAACCAGGAATCAGGCAAACTCCCAAGAAAGGTGATGTAATTAAACTATCATGACACATTAACTGAAACACCTTGTTCTATATGCAAGCGCCTGACAGATACACCCCAGTGGCTCTGCAGATAACAGCTGCTCTGATCTTTGGATACTGCAAAGCTGCATCCAATGCTGCTTTATCATAAAGCATGTCATGATGAATCTGAAGTGTTATTATGCAATCGTGCATCTCGTTGGGAGCTCCAAAATGCCTCTAAACAACAATTACTCACTGGGGGCATATCCATGATGTTTTTCCACAAAGGAAAACATAACCACCCCACTAATTTTCAGAGGCGGGCTAACACATATTTTAAGGAATATGTGTAGCTACATCACACTGCTAAAGACATCCTAGATTAAAGTTCCAGTACTTAGTTAGATTAGGATGCGATAGCTGTTTCTATTCCCAATACCATGACAATCTTCAAAGTCAACGTCCTATTCTAGTCCCGATTTCATTTTCTAAGATGTGCTTAAAAACACTTTATTCCCTGTTTTTAGGGTGCATATGTGTACATGAAGTAAAATGGCATGATGTTTACCCATGTCTTCTTTCATGATAAAAAAAATATAACGGATAAGTATAAGGTATATGTACATTCACTTACTAGCTGGCTTCCAAAATCTGCATTTTACTAGAGACTTTGAAATCTATCTGTAAGTTAGGCTATCTTGAAACAACTGATTATTAATGCAAGGAAAATGGTCTACCTTAACTACTGTTCAGAATCCCTTTAAATTACCACGCACTGGCAATCCGTCATCAGCAAATATGCCTATGTCAAATGTCCTTATAATGAGCTATCACATTTTCAAATATTTTCCTCCATTACCTAACCAGGAGATTAACACAACACGTACAACTTACAGAGGAGGGGAGAGGAAATAAATTACTGGATCTTGGTTTAAATGAGCAAACCCCATCCTGAACAGTAGGGGGGGAAAGGAATGTATAAATTGAGAAAAGAATTACCTATTCATCTTCATCAATACTTGACACCATCATCATTTGGTCTCTAAAAAAAAGGATGTTTTAATTTGCTGGGAAGAATACATCTCTTCAGGGAGGAGATTTGGGGATTTGACCATGAATAATAATGAAGTGTGCAGACTTTTCTTCATATGTAAAATCAAGCTCCAGTCTTTCAACCCAAATGAGATTCTCAAAGTTGCAGGTGGAGGGCAAGGGATTCGAGTTATTTATGCAAGTCCATGTAGGCATCCTTCATCCATATCAACCAGATCTACATTTCCACTCATTCAAATTAACTTTAAGACAAAAGGAAAAAAAAAATTCCCATCTGTACTGGCCAGCCTGTGGCACCAACCCTGAGTTCCAAGAACAATGCTGTAACAATAAGGCTGCTCATGACCCTGCCTAAAATGTCCCCCTTGCAGGAAATCCAGGCACAAGGACAGTCCTCTGGTCACTGCCCCTCTCCTTTGGTAAATGTACAACATTCTCTTGGCATCAGCAGTTTGCAATAAATCATTCAGACTCATGCCAAAGCTGGAAACTCGGCACTGATTAATTTTAAATAAGTCCTGATACCCATTATCAGTTATGGACAATGACAATATTTCTCTAATGCCATTATTTGTTCTCTGCACCTCAGAAAGCTGAGAGAGAGCAACAATACGGCTGACCTTTCATGGCTTCCTCATCATGACTGCTTCCCACAGGGGAAAAAAAAAAAAATACGTGAAGACAGTCCCAGAGCATTATGCAAGTCAGGTAGAGAGAAAGAGAATCTGAGTGAAGCAGACTTAGAAGAAGAGGCCCTCGATACGCAGCAGTGAAGTGATGTATAAATCAATAGAGAATGATTAAAACACTGCTCCATGAAGGGCTTGCATAGTTAATATACGTTTCATTATGGGGGGAAAAAAAAGGGACACTGCAGGCAGACCAAATGCCTGGGCACGCACTGTAACAGAATCAAAACATGTACCCAATTGTTTATAGACAGAATTCCAAGGAATGGAGCTAATTAATCCCATCATTTCTTGAATTTCAGTCAAAGCTCCTTCACGCATTTCCTTTGTGATTTAAATGTCCACATTTACACACATGCAAGCCCTCACACTTGATTTCTAAGGTCCTCCTTCTACCCCAAAACCCAGCATCAGTAAAGATCCTTCCATTCTAAGTCAGAGAGCAACGCGAAATGCATAAATAAATATCCCTGAACGCATGCTCATAGGGCTGGCTGGAATAAAACACACACTCCTCTTCTCCTTCTTTTTCAGTGGGCCAGTTAAAAATGCTGCTCCAGGGGCCTGGGTGGCTCAGTCGGTTAAGCCTCCGACTTTCGCTCAGGTCGTGATCTCTCGGTTTGTGAGTTAGAACCCCGCGTCGGACTCTCTGCTGACAGCTCAGAGCCTGGAGCCTGCTTTGAATTCTGTGTCTCCCTCTCTCTGCCTCTTCCCTGCGTATGCTCTGTGTCTCTCTCTCAAAAATAAATATAAATAAATATTTTTTTAAAAATGCTGCTCTATTTCTTTCCTGTTTCCAAAAAGCAGATTTAAGTGCTAAATACTATGTTTTTGCTTCAGTTACCTTCACTCAAAATACCGTCTTGCGTTTACAAAACAGAGGAAAGACTACAAAAAGGGAAATGGTGCACAGGAAACCCAGAAACCATGGCGCCCTCGACAATCTCCTCTCCCTCCCTCCCCTCTTAGCTCACCCTTCCCACACCTCTCCACCCAAATCCTGGGAATGACTTGCAGGTAGTGTATCTTTAGACAGTTCTATCTATCACCCACTGGTGTAAACCCAGCCATCAGGACTTGTGAGAAGGAAAAATTTTGCCAATTCCTTCCAAAAGGAAATGAGCTTCCTTCAGCCGCTTTTTTACATTTTACTTGAAGGTGAAGGAAAAATTGGTCTCTGTAAAATTCTTCTGGTGGAGGTTTCCTCTGCTACCTAACTCCACAGACTTCTAACCGTGAGTTCATTGAACTACATTCTTCGACTATTCTAGAGAAATCTAATCTCTTACAGCCATGACTTTCCCATCATTCAAAGAAACTGTCTATTCAAAAATTTAAGCTTCATCATCCAAAATGCAATGGAAACTTACCAAAGGACTACAGCAAAGATATTAAAATATTCAAGTGTATACACATACATACATACACGCAAATGCATCTATCTATATATATTTATATATACACAATGTACATGTAGACATATGACATGCATGTGTGTACATTCATATAGATGCATATAGGTACACGTATACACACACGTGATGTGTATTACACATATAAACACTGTGTATATATCATATGCTAGTACTGTCTGAAAGCTCTACTCACTGTAAGCAAATTCAGGCTATGCTATTCCAATGAACAAAGACCTTTCCGAAGCTCCCTATAGAACCATCTCAACTTGAATGTAACTTTAATATTTTTCCTTTAGAATTGAAATGAATTAATAATTTTCATGGAAATTTACATTCCTAAAAATTTCAGCACACACCAACAGAAGAACTTTAATTTTCTTATTCTATTTATAAAAGTCAGAAAGGTTCCACATCTTTTCTAGAGTTAATGAAAACGATCAAAGTAGTTCTGCTTCAATAATATTTTACTTACATGAAAAAATCAAAGTAGCCATTTATCTAAAACGTTTCCTGTGTTTTCTGTACTTTCTACATTTTATCTCATTTAATCCTCAAGAAAAAAACAAATCAAGTAGGTGATATTATCTCCCATTTTACAGTTTCAAAACTCAAGTTGGGGCACCTGGGTGGCTCAGTTGGTTAAGCGGCCGACTTCAGCTCAGGTCATGATCTCACAGTCTGAGTTCGAGCCCCGCATTGGGCTCTATGCTGATGGCTTGGAGCCTGGAGCCTGCTTCAGATTCTGTGTCTCCCTCTCTCTCTGCCCTTCGCCTGCTCATACTCTGTCTCTATGTTTCTCAAAAATAAATAAACGTTAAAAAAAAACTCAAATTATTTTGTCAGAGAAAAGCAACAATGGTTTCTAACAGGAGCTCAATTCAGGCTCTCATTGGCAAACATCACAAATGAAGCATTCCAAATTCTGCCGTTCCATATCTAACGAGGACACCCATGTTAGCAGCGAAGAGTAGAAAAATAATGATGACATCCCTTTCCTTCCCCACTCGCCCCACTAAAAATAACAAAAACTCACATAATGTTTCCAGCACAACTAGCCACCCTCTCAGCAGAGATACATTTTCTAGGCAAGTGGTCGTGACATTGTATGTTCCTCTGTTACTGTCTTACTGAGAAGTCATCAGTTGATTCAGCACACTATTTCCTCAAATGATGTTTCCATAGTTTAATGAACTTGATAACAATACTTTGTACTGCCTATACCCTCTCCCATCTCCACCGAATGAAAGGTGTCTGCAGACCTGACACCATGACACTAAAAGAACTCAGGGGGTTGGGGTGGGGAGAACACCTGTCTATAGGAAATAACCTGAAGAAACCTGTGCAAGTGTTTTCTACACTGTGAGTCATGACCCGTCAGTGTAATCAATTAAGCAAGTCAAGGCCAGCATTTTAAAGATACCAAAATACAATGAAATAGAAAATATCAGAATACACTACACACCCGAAGGAAAAAAAAATGATTCATGAAACTTTTTTCAGCAACATGTTCTGTAATCAATTAGGTGTATATTTGTAGTATGTGTACTAAATTGTGCTGTAAAATATATTTCTTAGTGTAGGTTACCTTTACATCTCACATGCAACTAACAAACTCTGCTGAGATTACCTGGTAAAAATATCCTGACCTCTACAACAACCCCTAAGCCTCAATCACCCTCCCACCCCACCACTTCCCAGGTAAGGCCAACATTTCTCATCAGAACCTTTACAAAAGCATCCAAACTGACCTCCATTATCTTGTCATGCCCCCTAAAATCAAGCTCCACCCCTTTCCAGAATCACCTATTCAAAATGTAGATCTGATTCTGTCACTCTCCAACTTAAAACGCGCCAGTGTCTACACAATCAAATCAAAGCCCCTCAGCATGGCATACTCAGTGCTCTTTAAGCCAAACTCAAACACCTTCCAAACTCATCTCCTATAACTTCAGCCTCTCTTACTACTCAGGAGGAACCCCCAAGCAGCTATCTGATCCACGTGACCTAGCTGAGTCTCTGCTGCTCATGCTCTTCCTCTGAGACCCCACTCAGAGGCCTTCTCCCCCAGTCTCTCTAGAACCTTGGAATGTGTTTAATACACCCTATATCTATGTCTGTGGGATCTCTTACCCCATCAAAATTAGATTTCCTGTGTACGTGTCTCTTCCACAAGGCAAGATGGATTTTATCTACTTCTTCAGGTCTTCACTCAAATGTCACCTTCTCACAGTGAGAGCTTCTCTGCCTTCCCGGACCACCTTATCTAAATTTACTCTTCATCATTGCTTCCCTACCCACTTCCAAGCTCTCTTCAATGGCTTTGGTTTTTGCTTATCCCTTACCACTATCTAACTGACGTGTAAGTAAATAAATATAAAATGAGTTAGTTGTATGTAGAGATATTACATATATGCACATACATATAAAATGTTAGTATATACATAAAACATATTTTTAACCTAATACCTTGCTTATTGTCTATCTCCACATACACGAATGCCAGCTCCATTTGATGTCTTCTATCACTGATATATTCTAATGCCTGACACATAAAGAGGCACTTAATACTTATTTAATTAATAAACAAATACTATCAAGATCAGAGATTGAAACTAAATTCAACTCTGAGTCTACCAAGTCGTGCCTGCTACAGAATTGGTATACAATAAATGTTTCCATTTTAAAAGTGAAAACAGAAACTTACATAAGCTGCATTCTCTATTTGGCTACATACTCTTTTCCTTTTCATAGAAACAAGCACACAAAAAACTGTAAGACTAGGCAGACCAGTCAGCTGACTGAAAGGAAAGCAGAAATTTTAGAGTGTCACCATACCAAGGATATGGGCAGGGCATTAAGGTATTTTTAGTGATCTGTTGTCTTTTCAAAGTTAATACTATAAAAAAAATACATTTCCTAAATTGGCAAAAAGCTATATGAAGCTTAACATCTACTAATATGCTTATCTGTAGCACTCTTATTTTTGTTGACATTAGAATCATTAAAACTCTGAAGGCATCTGAAGCAAATCAATCATAAGACATCTTTTCCTTTGGAGGGAAGGAGTCTTTTACATGCTACTAAGTCATGGGCACATCCAATATTTATAATCATTTTAAAAATCATATTAAGAATGTAAGGAGAATGATAAAATATGCATACGTTCTTGAAGCCCAAAACTAGAGCTCACACATGTACTACAGCAATTTCTGTTAAAACACAAATTTGTGACCAATACTGGAAACTAGAAAAGAAATATGAAGCCATTTAAAAAAATACTCCTTCGTATCGAATGAAAGATTAATATAGATGGTCTAATAAGAGAAGCATACCACTTCAGCCTTAAGATATAAATTAAAACTGGTAGAAACTTAAAAAGAAAATGAGTAAAATCCTGTAACAGAAAAGTAGCATTATTTCTTAAAAATGACATAATATTTCATTAAGAAGAAGGCACAGTTAGATGAAAAATAAGGCAAGGACCATTTTTCAGTGTTCTAAGAAGAAAATGAAACATTTAAAGAAATACAAATGGATGGTTATAAGCCTACAGAGGAAACACTGAAGGTAACACAATTTGAAAGGTTTCTTCATTTCCTAATACATGTGTGTACTCTCCAGTTACTAAGTTAGAGCAAGAATGCCCTAAACCCAAATTCCTACCTCATCACTAGCAGTCAGAACTCCACCTGGATACTTTACTGTATTTGAATTTAAAGCTTGCTTTGACTGTGACATCTCAGTTTACCAGGGAGACAGCTCCATACACAAAACCCTCCTCTGGATTGCTGCGCAGCACACCTTGCAAGTGTACTTTTAAATCTACAACTTGTAACCAAAAATCAAGAACCAAACATTGATCTAACTATTGTAAAGGCAAAAAGAAAGGAATGAACAAGAACTCTTTCATCTGCCAGGTGGAAAAATAGTACCTTACTTAGTAAGGTGGGCCATTGTGGAATCACAATGAGAAATGAGAATAATTCCACTAACAGTGACAATTTCTGTATATATTTGTTTATATAGTAATATACATACACTACCTATAGTAATAATATATAGCTAATGTAGATATATACACATTTTACATCCTTGAGTCAAACATTCAAAATCTCCCTGTTCCCCTTCAGCCTACATCCCCAGAAATAGCCCAGACATGGATTTGGCAAAGGGAGAAGGCAGGGAGGTGATCCAGCGATGGCTCATGGAAGAGTATGTCTGGTGTAAATTTCACCATCACCACATGTTCCTCTCAAAGTTTTTTGTTTTTTAAATAGGAGACTAAGAGAAGTCAGCCTCATAAAGCATAATGCTTTCATCAAAATCCTATTTGATTTTAAGTAATTTGGTCTTTCTGCTTAAATGACCTGGTTAAGTGAGAAAAGTATTCTGTAGTCATCTAATTAAAAAGGAAAAACGAAAATCAATTTGGAATCATTCCTGGGAAAAGCACACAAGTATCACCTTCGAAGATTCCCTTTTTCCTACAGTCACCCAGCAACAAAGAAGGTTCAAATTTCTCATAAGGGATTAAGCCCTTCCCCTTATCAAATTCTTTATATGTCTATGCATCATCAAAAATGAAGAATATTTAGAATTTTTCTTCTAAGGTTCTACATCATTTTTAAAGAATTCTAGAAGGAAGTACTCTGAAAGGGCAAAGTCAGCAGTGCCACGCTGAACTTTCTAGTAACTCTAGTGTTCAGTACTGCCATTTCCACAGCAGAGAAACAAACTCAGCCCTGGGCTACTTCTTCCATTTAATAAATCAAGTTTAATAGTAGAACTAGAGTAAAGAATTCTAAACTAGATCTCATCATGTTTAAAGAAAAATCATTTGAATAAGCAAGAGAAGAAAGAATCTTTTAAAACTCACAAAAGATCAACCAACATTTTGGATAAAGGCCTCCATGAACTCACATGTTAAAGGAAGATGCACCTGATTAAAAATGGTGCCTGGAGGGGCACCTGGGTGGCTCAGATGGTTAAGCATCCGAGATCAGCTCAGGTCATGATCTCACTGTTCGTGAGTTTGAGCCCCATGTTGGGCTCCATGCTGACAGCTCAGAGTTTGGAGCCTGCTTCAGATTCTGTGTCTCCTCTCTCTCTCTGCCCCTCCCTGCTCACGTTCTGTCTCTCAAAAATAATCAAATATTAAAAACGATTTAAAAAAATGGTGTTTGGATAATTTCCTGACACTGCCTCTCCCAACTTCTTATTGTCACTGAAGTTCAGAAATAAGTGAATATTCATAGTACCTCCCAAAACCAAGCCTGCTGAAAACACAAACTCCTGTCAGAATCTGGAGAGTGTCACAGCATGATATGACAGAAATTTACCCACACCTACACTCATATCACATCGTTAAGTGACTGCATTAATAGATTTTCTTCACAAAGTTGGGGAGTTGTGGGGAACTTGGGTGGCTCAGTTCATTAAGCCTCTGACTCTTGGTTTCAGCTCAGGTCATGATCTTCGTGGGATCAAGCCCCACGTTGGACTCTGTGCTGACAGTGTGGAGCCTGCTTGGGATTTTCTCTCGCCCTCTCTCTCCTCACCTCCTGTGCATGTTCTTTCTCTCTTCCAAGAATAAAAAACTAAACTTTAAAAAATTTTTAAAAAGCTGGGAAATTGCTTTGTAACTTTTCTACCACTTCTTTGACTTATGTACATCCCTTTTGAGGTAAAATGTATAACAGTTGTCCCATCCTGAGCCTTAGATACTAATCTGGAATATAAGGAGGGCACTACTCCTTGATTACCTCCCCTTACCATCACAAGTATAACCACCTCCCTAAATACTAACCTCTTTCCATTAAGAACAACACTATAAATTCCAGAAAACTATTTAGAACCTAAGGACAATGAGTCTGTTGAACATCAGTATTTATCAACTGCCGCCAGTATTTCTCACAGCCAAATCACAGCCTTCATTCACCAGTCATAGGACAAATACACATGAGTTTCCACCACGTAGCCACACATTGTTCCACGTGATTGGGAGACATTAGTAGAAAACAGAGACAAAGATCCCTGCTCTGCCAGAATTTATATTCCAGTAAGGGAGGGAGATAATAAACCAATATAGTAAGTTACATCCTTTGATAGATGATGATAACCACTATGTCAACAAGAATTTAAAAAAACAGAGGTAAATGGGGTTGAGAAAGGGGAGAGGGGTGGCAATTTTAAAGAGGGCTGTCAGTATAAGTCACAAATAGAAGATGACATTTGGTGAAGACTTAAAGGGAATTAGCCTCCTAGAAGCTGGCAGCAGCCATCAATGAGGTCAAGGCAATGGGTGGGGTGGGGGGGGTGGAGTGGGGTGAGGTGGAGTGAGGTGGAGTGGGGTGGGGTGGAGTGGAGTGGAGTGGAGTGGAGTGGAGTGGAGTGGAGTGGAGGAAGCGAGGGATAAATAGGAAATGGGAAGGTTTGAGAAATAACAAGGATCACCTCATGTGTAAGACCTTCTGTTTTCACTCTCCATGCCACGTGGATCAACTGCAGAATCTTGAGCAGCAAAGTGGGTTGATCTGACTCACATTTTGAAAGGATCACTCTGGCTGCTCTTTTGAGCACAGACCATAGTGAGTAGTGATGGTAGCAGAGTGACCATCTAAAGACCACAGGAGTATATTCAGTAGCAGATAGTAGTGACTCAGACCTGGGTAAGGTAGTAAAGAAAGTGAGAAGAGACCAGTCCTGGATATACTTGAAGGTAAACACAACGGAATTATCCAGTGGCCTGGACATGCCATAAAAGAAAATAAACACCCAAGGATGATTTCAGCATTACCTGAGCAACTGCAAAGAGGAAGCAGCCACTAAGTGAGATAGAGAAGAGTTGTGGAACAGGATCGGGAAACAGATGAAAAGTTTGGTTTGGGACACGTTAACTTGGGAGATGCCTATGATACATTCAAACAGACATACAAGGAGGGAGGTGGATACGCACGTCTGGAGTGCAGGAGAGATCAGGGCTAGAGGTGTAAATTTAGGGGCCATGAGTATATGGGTTGTAGCCATCATATCACATAAGACCACAACGAACAGAGTAAAAATAGACAAAAGAAGAGGACTGAGAATATACTCTGGGGTACTCCAACATTAAGAGGTCAGAGAACTTGCCACAAAAAGAGACACTCAGATCAATGAAACAGAATAGAGAACCCAGAAATGAACCCACAAATGTATGGCCAACTTATCTTTGACAAAGCAGGAAAGAATATCCAATGGAATAAAGACAGTCTCTTCAGCAAGTGATGCTGGGAAAACTGGATAGCGACATGCAGAAAAATGAACCTGGACCACTTTCTTAGACCTTCACAAAAATAAACTCAAAATGGATGAACGACCTAAATGTAAGATAGGAAGCCATCAAAATCCTAAAGAAGAACGCACACAAAAATCTCTTTGACCTCAGCTGCAGCAACTTTTACTCAACATATCTCAAGATGCAAGGGAAATAAAAGCAAAAGTGAACTATTGGGACCTCATCAAAACAAAAAGTTTCTGCAAAGTGAAGGAAACAATCAGCAAAACTAAAAGGCAACTGATGGAATGGGATGAGATATTTACAAATGGCATATCAGATAAAGGGTTAGTATCCAAAATCTATTAAGAACTTGTCAAACCCAACACTCAAAAATCAAATAATCCAGTAAAGAAATGGGCAAAAGACATGAATACACACTTCTCCAAAGAAGACATCCAGATGGCAAACAGACACATGAAAAAATGCTCAACATCACTCATCGTCAGGGAGATACAAATCAGAATCACAATGAGATACCACCTCACACCTGTCAAAATGGCTAACATCAACAACTCAGACAACAACAGATGTTGGCAAGGATTCAGAGAAAGAGGATCTCTTTTGCACTGCTGGTGGGAATGCAAACTGGTGCGGCCACTCTGTAAAACAGTATGGAAGTTTCTCAAAAAATTAAAAATAGAACTACCAGCAATTGCACTACGAGGTATTTACCCAAGGGATATAGGTGTGCTGCTTCAAAGGGTCACATGCACCCCGATGTTTATAGGAGTGCTGTAGATAATAGCCAAAGTATGGAAAGAGTCCAACTGTCCATCGAAGGATGAATGGACAAAGATGATGTGGTATATATATATATATATAATGGAATATTGCTCAGTGATCAAAAGGAATGAAATCTTGCCATTTTCAACTACCTGGAATGGATGGAACTGGATGGTATTACGCTATGCAAAATGAGTCAGTCCAAGAAAGATAAATATCATATGACTTCATTCATATGAGGAATTTAAGATACAAAACAGATGAACATAAGAGAAGGGAAGCAAAAATAAGAAAAATAAAGGGAAAGGGACAAAACACAAGAGACTCTTAAATATAGAGAACAAACAGAAGGTTACTGGAGCGTTGTGGGAGGAAGAACGGGCTAAATGGGTAAGAGGCATTAAGGAATCTACTCCTGAAATCGTTATTGCACTATATGCTAACTAACTTGGATATACATTAAAAAATAAAATACTTAACTTAAAAAAAAAGAAAAAGAAGTCAGAGAAGAAAGAACCAGCAAAGGAGAGGAGCGAGGAGCAACCAGTGAGGTAGGAAGACCACCGGGAGTATGAAATGTCCTGGAGGGCAAGTGAGAACACATGTGACAAAACAGGAAGGATATGCCATACCATACGAGGTCTAAGAAATCACCACTGTACGTCAAAGACCAATGGGGGTAGCCAATAACCTCGACGAGATAGTCTCTATGATGGATGAGGACTAAAAGCCTTACAGACTGGGTTCAAGAGACTCGGAGAAGATGAATTTGAGGCCATGAATAAAAATGACTTTTTTGGAGGAGGTTGCCCAATATAGCAATAAAACTGTGAACATCTGGTGGGAAAGCAGGGCAAGAGAAAGTTTATGGAGATGGAACTACTGTAGCATGCTTGTGTGCAGTCAAGCATGATACAGAAGAGGGAGAATCTGCGGTTTAAGAGAGTGGAGTTTTTCTTAATTGAGTTGTAACTGACATCTAACCTTGTGTAAGTTTAAGGTGTACAACATATTGATTTGATACATTTATACATTGCAATATGATTCCCACCACTGTGTTACCTAACACCTCTACTGTGAAACATAATTATTTCTTTTTTTATGATGAGTATGATTAAGATCTAATCTCCAGGCAACTTTTAAGTTTATAATATAGTATTCTGGACTGTAACCATGTGGACTGTGACGTGGATTGGATTCTCAAAAATTTATTTATCCAACAGGTTCAAGTTTGTACCCTTAACCAACAACTTCTCAAAGTCCCCACCCACCATGAGGTGGTTTCTTCTGACTAGGCGAGAGGAGACAGGAGGGGGGCACTTAGACAGGGACGGGCCTTAGACAGGAGCATGATTAGTTAATTAGGACTATTCTCTGAAGAGCATGCATGGTTACCTAAGCAACAAGCAGGAAGAAAGGAGACGGGAAGACACTGGGTGGGTGACTCTCTGGAAACTGTCCTCTGTTTCTATTTTCTCACCAACGTAGGGATCAAGTTCGTCAGCTCAGAGTGAAGATGGAAGAAAACATTCAAAGTCTGAGGGGGAGAGGGGATCAGAAAAAGTCACCTAAAAACAAGGCATCTTGGTTATTAAATAAGATAATAAAATATTCAATTATTCAACTCAATAAGCTAAAAGAAAATCAAATAAACCTAAGGGAACCAAAAGAAAGAACCATTAAAAAGATAAAACAGAAATTAAGGGATTAGAATGTAAGCAGTAGAAGAGCTGGTTCTTTGAAAAGATCAATAAAATAAAGAAACCTCTTGCAAAGCTCATTAAGAGGGAAAATAGAATTGTACAACACTGGAAATAAGAAAATGGATAGAAGTCAAACAGACAAAAGAGATTTAAGACACGTATAAGGGAATATATATGATTTTATGCTGAAAATTGGAAATGCTCGATGAAAGAGAGGATTCCTAAGAAAATACAAATTGTCAAAACTGACTCGAGAAGTAGACTTTGAACAATTCAATAAACATACGGAAATAGACAATGTTGATAATGATTTTACAGGAGGGCGCTATTAAACCTTAAGAGACAGAATTTTTACGCTTTTTAAAATGTTACACGGTACAGAAAAAATAAAAAACAAGGAAAGTTTCATTTTATAAAATCCAGCATAACCTTAACATGGAAACTCCAAAAATAATAGTGTAAGACATATAAATCCATCTTATTTATAAATATAAATCAAGAATCCTAACATAATTATCAAATCACATACAGCTATAATGTGCTCACACTATTAGACGCCAAAATTGCATTTGAAAAAAATAAAGAAATAAATCATTCCTGCTAAAAATTTTACTTAACTCACATTAAGCAGCATTTTTCGGGGTGCCTAGATGGCTCTGTAAGTTAAGCGTACAACTTCGGCTCAGAGTCAGGATCGCATGGCTTGTGGGCTCGAGCCCCAGGCCCACAATGGACTCTCTGCTGTCAGCTCAGAACCCGCTTCGAATCCTCTGTCTCTCTCTCAAAAATAAACAACATCTTTCACTAACCAGTAGCTAAGATCCTGTTTCATGATGAACTTCCAAAGTCCTTCCATTAGCCTCAGAAGCACAGACTATGTGCTCAACCAACACTAGCTGGTTTTTGTTGTTGTTGTTGTTGTTGTTATTATATTAGAACAAGAAAGTCTGTTCCTCTGCCTGCTCCTACCACTAATATTTAACATCTCTATATAAAGGTAACTGTTTTCTGTCCTCAACGAAGTTAAGGATTCAACAACTATGGCCAATGCTTAAAATATAAACATAAATTCAGGCAGGCTGATCATAAACTTTTCTGAAAATAAAACACAAATATTCTAAAGGAAAAAAGTGTTTTAATTACATTTTGTTTTAACCATGTAGTAGATCTTGGTGTTTGTCCTAATTACAATGGTTCGGGGAAAACAAAATTTTAAAACAGTGAGGCAACAGTATTTTATTTCCACTCACTCTGTAAGAAGTTTAGGATAATATATAACCCATTGTATTAGGTCTTAATATTTACTCAGCTGATAGTTTATAAATAAGAAATTCTTCAGCCTAAGGAAGAAAACTTTAATAACTTGCCAGCTTTATTTCACTGTGAATTCCCATTGAGAAGAATTATTAGGAATTGAAGTATTTGGTTTTTTAAATTTTCCCCCAAAAAATTAGTTACATCCTCGCCTGAAACTCGGGAGGTTTGAGAAAGTTTTTAAAATTGCCAAGCAAAAGGAGGTAACCGAGGTGGAACCTTCGTGGTTGTAGTCAACTCTAGCACAAGGCAACCTCATGACAGCCACTATACTTAGATTCCTAGCTTCCCAAAGGAAAACAATTTGCAAACACATGCAGTTCACTTCCGAAACTCACATCAACCGTTTTGTATTTGAAAGATGCATTGATCTTTCAGAGAATTCTGGAAATAAATTATTTTTTATAAAATGCCACGATAGAACTGTACTAGCTGTTCCGAAGCATGTGAAAGATACAAGTATTAAGAATCAAAGAGGGTTACTCTTTGAAAGAGCAAAGTTTTATTGAAGAACTCGACTGGAAGTCGAGCAAGAGACATAGAAGAAAAGCTGACTGGCAAAGAGAGTAACAGAGAAGGAGCAAGACCTCACAGACAGGTAAGTATGAGGAGGAGAAAATGAGAATAACAAAGTATTATGGTAACAGGGTAGAGTCACAGTAAATTTGGGGAGATTAGGAATTCAGGTAAAGCTCAAACGTTGGTCTTTCTTGAAACAGTTAAACTGTATTATTATCAAATACAACATTCTGTAGCAGATATGTTTAAGGTTGTCTACCAAGCCCACACCCCCCTTCTCACAGCAGCCATGTTTACACCACACGACTATGCCAAAGCCAGTAGCCCTGAGGTAGCCACCTCATCACACTGAGCCAGTCATGCTCACAAGAGCCTGCCTCTGCCGGGCACTTGAACTTGTCCTAGGCCTTCAAATTTGGCAGATTTCTAAAGAGTCTTACTAAGAAAAGCCTCTACTAAACTAACAAAACACCAGCATGAGGAAGAGGCCATGTGTCTGATTTCATGAGCAAGAAGACTTAGTAATTTAACCACCCATACTTAATGGTAAACTTTAAGATACTTCAAAAAATACCTTCTAATGTGTCCCCTCTCATTTTGCTTATGCTTTATTTCCCTGGTAAACAAAAAACTAGTTTTAAACGTACATATCATCCATATTATCCCACAGATACTGAAAGGAGTCTTTGAAAGAAAGACATTTTTTTACAGCCTACAGGATGTGAGCCCCTGTGCAATGGCCAAGAGCAACAAAACACAGTCACAGCTGAAGTGAAGTCCCTCATGCCCCAGCAAGAGCTCAGGGACGCAGGAAGGGTAACAGCTGTGTGGAGGTGGTGGGAACCAGGCCCAGACTCCGCTGTCACACGGCTTCCTTCGATCTTAGCAGTGCTAAGCCTAACTGGGAATGACGAAGACAACTAACAATGAGGAGGATCCCAACGATAATGAGTAGAGATAATCTTCAGGAAACCTTTTATAAATATGAGCATAAAGGAGATTAGATCCAGCCTCCACCACACCAAACAGAGGCCAAGGACACACACAAAAAAAACAACCTCATACTGAAATGCTTGGAAGAATTTTCTAACGTGGAGATCTATTAAATGCCTAGCAACCTCCCCAGGGAAATAGCAGCGAAGTCACTCAGAGTGGAGCGAGAAATTCATTTCTGAAAGCCTCTTTTCCAACTTGGGAAATTTAACTCTATGCCTTTGTAGTCCCCAGAGACAACGTGGCTGAGGCTGTACTGGGTGTAACCATATGTCAAAACTAATACATTGGATATGCTTCTCACTCACAGTTCGTTAGAAAATAGTCAAAACTAAAAGTGCCACAGGAGTCTTTTCTTTATGGACAGAAGCATAAGCTGTGACTTTATAACATTAAAAATTCTTTGTCCTTTACCTAATAATTATTTAAATAAGAAATGTTTAAAAGACCACAGAAATACGCAGTTCATTTCGTGAGGGGAGGGAGGGGGCAGCAAAGTTGGCCAGCTTTCTTTCTTTAACAAAGCATTTTTACCAAAAATGAATCTTTTCTGTCCATCCCCCCTGACCTGGCTAAAAAGTCCCTGTCAAACCCTGGGTCCTCACCCTTCATGACTCAGTTTAGGATTCAGTCCAAGGTTCACCAGGAGACCCTACACACCATGGAAACCTTTACTCCCCTCTAGCTCAGGGTTCATCACCTTGGGTCTGATGGCCAGTCTCCCCCTGCAGACCAGAGATGAAAACAAGAAAAACAAAACTAAATGGACCAAGGATTAAAACAAACCAGAAGCAACATATTCCTTTAAGAGGCAGGGGAATATGAGGAGAAACTCAAATGGAGAAGAAAGGACACCAGGACAAACACTTTTGAATGAATCACACCAACAATGTTCCCAGTGAGTAGAAATTATTTTTTATAATGGGCCTCCTGATGCAAAACTGAAGATGACACTGATACAAATACATTTTCCCCAAAATCATAGGCCACACTAAAGGAAACCTATTTTCTGATGGTTTCTATAGTCTTTACATTATAGAGAGAGTACTCCAATATGATTAGTGTTTTTTCCTTCTAAAAGTGTAACAACTTCCCCTTACTTCTTTAGCAAAAATCATCCTAAGTCATTATTACCAAGACATCAGTTCTCCCCAAATTGATGTATGGATTTAGTGCAATCCCAATTAAAATCCCAGAAAATGATTTTGTGGATACTGACCAAATGATTTTAAATTTTTACAGAAAGACAAAACATCCAGGATAATGAATACAATTTTAAGAAAAGAACAAAGGTGGAAGACTAAGGCTACGGGACTACAATACTTACTATGAAGCCACAGTAATCAAGACCAGAGCATACTGGAGAAAACAGAGACAAATACATCCATGGAAGAGGACAGAAAAGACCCAAGAGACCCACAAAAATAGCAAATTAGCCTTTGACAAAGGAACACAACATAATGGGGCAAAGGCAGTCTTTTCAACAAATGATCCCAGAATAACATCTCCATGTAAGAAATTGAATCTAGATGCAAACCTGACAACCATCACAAAAATTAACTCAAAGCAGATCTTGGACCTAAATGTAAAACAGAAAACTATAAAACTACT
Source organism: Paguma larvata (assembly GCA_030068075.1). Lineage (NCBI taxonomy): Eukaryota > Metazoa > Chordata > Mammalia > Carnivora > Viverridae > Paguma > Paguma larvata. Next base: position 52,754 of record JAINVK010000896.1, read on the forward strand.
AGAACACAGGAGATAACCTAAGTGACCTTGGGTATTATGAATGGCTTTTATTTTTTTAATGTTTATTTATTTTTGAGAGACATAGAGAGACAGAATGTGAGCAGGGGAAGGGCAGAGAGAGAGGGAGACACAGAATCTAAAGCACGCTCCAGGCTCTGAGCCATCAGCACAGAGCCCAATGCAGGCTCGAACTCACAAACCGTGAGATTGTGACCTGAGCCGAAACCAAGAGTCAGATGCTTAACTGAGCCACCCAGGTACCCCTCTTGAAGTTTTTAATTTTAGTCAAGTCCCGCCTGTCCCTTATTTCTTTCGTGAATCACACTTTTGGTATTAAATTTAAAAAGCCATTCATGGAATGCCTGGGTGACTCAGTCCGTTAAGTGGCCGACTTCAGCTCAGGTCATGATCTCACAGTCTGTGAGTTCGAGCCCTGCATTGGGCTCTGTGCTGATGGCTCAGAGCCTGGAGCGTGCTTTAGATTCTGTGTCTCCCTCTCTCTCTGCCCTTCCCCTGCTCACATTCTGTCTCTCTATGTCTCTCAAAAATAAATAAACATTAAAAAAATAAAAGCCATTCATAATACCCAAGGTCACTTAGGTTATCTCCTGTGTTCTAGTAGTTTTATAGTTTTCTGTTTTACATTTAGGTCCAAGATCTGCTTTGAGTTAATTTTTGTGATGGTTGTCAGGTTTGCATCTAGATTCAATTTCTTACATGGAGATGTTATTCTGGGATCATTTGTTGAAAAGACTGCCTTTGCCCCATTATGTTGTGTTCCTTTGTCAAAGGCTAATTTGCTATTTTTGTGGGTCTCTTGGGTCTTTTCTGTCCTCTTCCATGGATGTATTTGTCTCTGTTTTCTCCAGTATGCTCTGGTCTTGATTACTGTGGCTTCATAGTAAGTATTGTAGTCCCGTAGCCTTAGTCTTCCACCTTTGTTCTTTTCTTAAAATTGTATTCATTATCCTGGATGTTTTGTCTTTCTGTAAAAATTTAAAATCATTTGGTCAGTATCCACAAAATCATTTTCTGGGATTTTAATTGGGATTGCACTAAATCCATACATCAATTTGGGGAGAACTGATGTCTTGGTAATAATGACTTAGGATGATTTTTGCTAAAGAAGTAAGGGGAAGTTGTTACACTTTTAGAAGGAAAAAACACTAATCATATTGGAGTACTCTCTCTATAATGTAAAGACTATAGAAACCATCAGAAAATAGGTTTCCTTTAGTGTGGCCTATGATTTTGGGGAAAATGTATTTGTATCAGTGTCATCTTCAGTTTTGCATCAGGAGGCCCATTATAAAAAATAATTTCTACTCACTGGGAACATTGTTGGTGTGATTCATTCAAAAGTGTTTGTCCTGGTGTCCTTTCTTCTCCATTTGAGTTTCTCCTCATATTCCCCTGCCTCTTAAAGGAATATGTTGCTTCTGGTTTGTTTTAATCCTTGGTCCATTTAGTTTTGTTTTTCTTGTTTTCATCTCTGGTCTGCAGGGGGAGACTGGCCATCAGACCCAAGGTGATGAACCCTGAGCTAGAGGGGAGTAAAGGTTTCCATGGTGTGTAGGGTCTCCTGGTGAACCTTGGACTGAATCCTAAACTGAGTCATGAAGGGTGAGGACCCAGGGTTTGACAGGGACTTTTTAGCCAGGTCAGGGGGGATGGACAGAAAAGATTCATTTTTGGTAAAAATGCTTTGTTAAAGAAAGAAAGCTGGCCAACTTTGCTGCCCCCTCCCTCCCCTCACGAAATGAACTGCGTATTTCTGTGGTCTTTTAAACATTTCTTATTTAAATAATTATTAGGTAAAGGACAAAGAATTTTTAATGTTATAAAGTCACAGCTTATGCTTCTGTCCATAAAGAAAAGACTCCTGTGGCACTTTTAGTTTTGACTATTTTCTAACGAACTGTGAGTGAGAAGCATATCCAATGTATTAGTTTTGACATATGGTTACACCCAGTACAGCCTCAGCCACGTTGTCTCTGGGGACTACAAAGGCATAGAGTTAAATTTCCCAAGTTGGAAAAGAGGCTTTCAGAAATGAATTTCTCGCTCCACTCTGAGTGACTTCGCTGCTATTTCCCTGGGGAGGTTGCTAGGCATTTAATAGATCTCCACGTTAGAAAATTCTTCCAAGCATTTCAGTATGAGGTTGTTTTTTTGTGTGTGTCCTTGGCCTCTGTTTGGTGTGGTGGAGGCTGGATCTAATCTCCTTTATGCTCATATTTATAAAAGGTTTCCTGAAGATTATCTCTACTCATTATCGTTGGGATCCTCCTCATTGTTAGTTGTCTTCGTCATTCCCAGTTAGGCTTAGCACTGCTAAGATCGAAGGAAGCCGTGTGACAGCGGAGTCTGGGCCTGGTTCCCACCACCTCCACACAGCTGTTACCCTTCCTGCGTCCCTGAGCTCTTGCTGGGGCATGAGGGACTTCACTTCAGCTGTGACTGTGTTTTGTTGCTCTTGGCCATTGCACAGGGGCTCACATCCTGTAGGCTGTAAAAAAAGTCTTTCTTTCAAAGACTCCTTTCAGTATCTGTGGGATAATATGGATGATATGTACGTTTAAAACTAGTTTTTTGTTTACCAGGGAAATAAAGCATAAGCAAAATGAGAGGGGACACATTAGAAGGTATTTTTTGAAGTATCTTAAAGTTTACCATTAAGTATGGGTGGTTAAATTACTAAGTCTTCTTGCTCATGAAATCAGACACATGGCCTCTTCCTCATGCTGGTGTTTTGTTAGTTTAGTAGAGGCTTTTCTTAGTAAAGACTCTTTAGAAATCTGCCAAATTTGAAGGCCTAGGACAAGTTCAAGTGCCCGGCAGAGGCAGGCTCTTGTGAGCATGACTGGCTCAGTGTGATGAGGTGGCTACCTCAGGGCTACTGGCTTTGGCATAGTCGTGTGGTGTAAACATGGCTGCTGTGAGAAGGGGGGTGTGGGCTTGGTAGACAACCTTAAACATATCTGCTACAGAATGTTGTATTTGATAATAATACAGTTTAACTGTTTCAAGAAAGACCAACGTTTGAGCTTTACCTGAATTCCTAATCTCCCCAAATTTACTGTGACTCTACCCTGTTACCATAATACTTTGTTATTCTCATTTTCTCTCCTCCTCATACTTACCTGTCTGTGAGGTCTTGCTCCTTCTCTGTTACTCTCTTTGCCAGTCAGCTTTTCTTCTATGTCTCTTGCTCGACTTCCAGTCGAGTTCTTCAATAAAACTTTGCTCTTTCAAAGAGTAACCCTCTTTGATTCTTAATACTTGTATCTTTCACATGCTTCGGAACAGCTAGTACAGTTCTATCGTGGCATTTTATAAAAAATAATTTATTTCCAGAATTCTCTGAAAGATCAATGCATCTTTCAAATACAAAACGGTTGATGTGAGTTTCGGAAGTGAACTGCATGTGTTTGCAAATTGTTTTCCTTTGGGAAGCTAGGAATCTAAGTATAGTGGCTGTCATGAGGTTGCCTTGTGCTAGAGTTGACTACAACCACGAAGGTTCCACCTCGGTTACCTCCTTTTGCTTGGCAATTTTAAAAACTTTCTCAAACCTCCCGAGTTTCAGGCGAGGATGTAACTAATTTTTTGGGGGAAAATTTAAACCAAATACTTCAATTCCTAATAATTCTTCTCAATGGGAATTCACAGTGAAATAAAGCTGGCAAGTTATTAAAGTTTTCTTCCTTAGGCTGAAGAATTTCTTATTTATAAACTATCAGCTGAGTAAATATTAAGACCTAATACAATGGGTTATATATTATCCTAAACTTCTTACAGAGTGAGTGGAAATAAAATACTGTTGCCTCACTGTTTTAAAATTTTGTTTTCCCCGAACCATTGTAATTAGGACAAACACCAAGATCTACTACATGGTTAAAACAAAATGTAATTAAAACACTTTTTTCCTTTAGAATATTTGTGTTTTATTTTCAGAAAAGTTTATGATCAGCCTGCCTGAATTTATGTTTATATTTTAAGCATTGGCCATAGTTGTTGAATCCTTAACTTCGTTGAGGACAGAAAACAGTTACCTTTATATAGAGATGTTAAATATTAGTGGTAGGAGCAGGCAGAGGAACAGACTTTCTTGTTCTAATATAATAACAACAACAACAACAACAACAAAAACCAGCTAGTGTTGGTTGAGCACATAGTCTGTGCTTCTGAGGCTAATGGAAGGACTTTGGAAGTTCATCATGAAACAGGATCTTAGCTACTGGTTAGTGAAAGATGTTGTTTATTTTTGAGAGAGAGACAGAGGATTCGAAGCGGGTTCTGAGCTGACAGCAGAGAGTCCATTGTGGGCCTGGGGCTCGAGCCCACAAGCCATGCGATCCTGACTCTGAGCCGAAGTTGTACGCTTAACTTACAGAGCCATCTAGGCACCCCGAAAAATGCTGCTTAATGTGAGTTAAGTAAAATTTTTAGCAGGAATGATTTATTTCTTTATTTTTTTCAAATGCAATTTTGGCGTCTAATAGTGTGAGCACATTATAGCTGTATGTGATTTGATAATTATGTTAGGATTCTTGATTTATATTTATAAATAAGATGGATTTATATGTCTTACACTATTATTTTTGGAGTTTCCATGTTAAGGTTATGCTGGATTTTATAAAATGAAACTTTCCTTGTTTTTTATTTTTTCTGTACCGTGTAACATTTTAAAAAGCGTAAAAATTCTGTCTCTTAAGGTTTAATAGCGCCCTCCTGTAAAATCATTATCAACATTGTCTATTTCCGTATGTTTATTGAATTGTTCAAAGTCTACTTCTCGAGTCAGTTTTGACAATTTGTATTTTCTTAGGAATCCTCTCTTTCATCGAGCATTTCCAATTTTCAGCATAAAATCATATATATTCCCTTATACGTGTCTTAAATCTCTTTTGTCTGTTTGACTTCTATCCATTTTCTTATTTCCAGTGTTGTACAATTCTATTTTCCCTCTTAATGAGCTTTGCAAGAGGTTTCTTTATTTTATTGATCTTTTCAAAGAACCAGCTCTTCTACTGCTTACATTCTAATCCTTAATTTCTGTTTTATCTTTTTAATGGTTCTTTCTTTTGGTTCCCTTAGGTTTATTTGATTTTCTTTTAGCTTATTGAGTTGAATAATTGAATATTTTATTATCTTATTTAATAACCAAGATGCCTTGTTTTTAGGTGACTTTTTCTGATCCCCTCTCCCCCTCAGACTTTGAATGTTTTCTTCCATCTTCACTCTGAGCTGACGAACTTGATCCCTACGTTGGTGAGAAAATAGAAACAGAGGACAGTTTCCAGAGAGTCACCCACCCAGTGTCTTCCCGTCTCCTTTCTTCCTGCTTGTTGCTTAGGTAACCATGCATGCTCTTCAGAGAATAGTCCTAATTAACTAATCATGCTCCTGTCTAAGGCCCGTCCCTGTCTAAGTGCCCCCCTCCTGTCTCCTCTCGCCTAGTCAGAAAAACCACCTCATGGTGGGTGGGGACTTTGAGAAGTTGTTGGTTAAGGGTACAAACTTGAACCTGTTGGATAAATAAATTTTTGAGAATCCAATCCACGTCACAGTCCACATGGTTACAGTCCAGAATACTATATTATAAACTTAAAAGTTGCCTGGAGATTAGATCTTAATCATACTCATCATAAAAAAAGAAATAATTATGTTTCACAGTAGAGGTGTTAGGTAACACAGTGGTGGGAATCATATTGCAATGTATAAATGTATCAAATCAATATGTTGTACACCTTAAACTTACACAAGGTTAGATGTCAGTTACAACTCAATTAAGAAAAACTCCACTCTCTTAAACCGCAGATTCTCCCTCTTCTGTATCATGCTTGACTGCACACAAGCATGCTACAGTAGTTCCATCTCCATAAACTTTCTCTTGCCCTGCTTTCCCACCAGATGTTCACAGTTTTATTGCTATATTGGGCAACCTCCTCCAAAAAAGTCATTTTTATTCATGGCCTCAAATTCATCTTCTCCGAGTCTCTTGAACCCAGTCTGTAAGGCTTTTAGTCCTCATCCATCATAGAGACTATCTCGTCGAGGTTATTGGCTACCCCCATTGGTCTTTGACGTACAGTGGTGATTTCTTAGACCTCGTATGGTATGGCATATCCTTCCTGTTTTGTCACATGTGTTCTCACTTGCCCTCCAGGACATTTCATACTCCCGGTGGTCTTCCTACCTCACTGGTTGCTCCTCGCTCCTCTCCTTTGCTGGTTCTTTCTTCTCTGACTTCTTTTTCTTTTTTTTTAAGTTAAGTATTTTATTTTTTAATGTATATCCAAGTTAGTTAGCATATAGTGCAATAACGATTTCAGGAGTAGATTCCTTAATGCCTCTTACCCATTTAGCCCGTTCTTCCTCCCACAACGCTCCAGTAACCTTCTGTTTGTTCTCTATATTTAAGAGTCTCTTGTGTTTTGTCCCTTTCCCTTTATTTTTCTTATTTTTGCTTCCCTTCTCTTATGTTCATCTGTTTTGTATCTTAAATTCCTCATATGAATGAAGTCATATGATATTTATCTTTCTTGGACTGACTCATTTTGCATAGCGTAATACCATCCAGTTCCATCCATTCCAGGTAGTTGAAAATGGCAAGATTTCATTCCTTTTGATCACTGAGCAATATTCCATTATATATATATATATACCACATCATCTTTGTCCATTCATCCTTCGATGGACAGTTGGACTCTTTCCATACTTTGGCTATTATCTACAGCACTCCTATAAACATCGGGGTGCATGTGACCCTTTGAAGCAGCACACCTATATCCCTTGGGTAAATACCTCGTAGTGCAATTGCTGGTAGTTCTATTTTTAATTTTTTGAGAAACTTCCATACTGTTTTACAGAGTGGCCGCACCAGTTTGCATTCCCACCAGCAGTGCAAAAGAGATCCTCTTTCTCTGAATCCTTGCCAACATCTGTTGTTGTCTGAGTTGTTGATGTTAGCCATTTTGACAGGTGTGAGGTGGTATCTCATTGTGATTCTGATTTGTATCTCCCTGACGATGAGTGAGTTGAGCATTTTTTCATGTGTCTGTTTGCCATCTGGATGTCTTCTTTGGAGAAGTGTGTATTCATGTCTTTTGCCCATTTCTTTACTGGATTATTTGATTTTTGAGTGTTGGGTTTGACAAGTTCTTAATAGATTTTGGATACTAACCCTTTATCTGATATGCCATTTGTAAATATCTCATCCCATTCCATCAGTTGCCTTTTAGTTTTGCTGATTGTTTCCTTCACTTTGCAGAAACTTTTTGTTTTGATGAGGTCCCAATAGTTCACTTTTGCTTTTATTTCCCTTGCATCTTGAGATATGTTGAGTAAAAGTTGCTGCAGCTGAGGTCAAAGAGATTTTTGTGTGCGTTCTTCTTTAGGATTTTGATGGCTTCCTATCTTACATTTAGGTCGTTCATCCATTTTGAGTTTATTTTTGTGAAGGTCTAAGAAAGTGGTCCAGGTTCATTTTTCTGCATGTCGCTATCCAGTTTTCCCAGCATCACTTGCTGAAGAGACTGTCTTTATTCCATTGGATATTCTTTCCTGCTTTGTCAAAGATAAGTTGGCCATACATTTGTGGGTTCATTTCTGGGTTCTCTATTCTGTTTCATTGATCTGAGTGTCTCTTTTTGTGGCAAGTTCTCTGACCTCTTAATGTTGGAGTACCCCAGAGTATATTCTCAGTCCTCTTCTTTTGTCTATTTTTACTCTGTTCGTTGTGGTCTTATGTGATATGATGGCTACAACCCATATACTCATGGCCCCTAAATTTACACCTCTAGCCCTGATCTCTCCTGCACTCCAGACGTGCGTATCCACCTCCCTCCTTGTATGTCTGTTTGAATGTATCATAGGCATCTCCCAAGTTAACGTGTCCCAAACCAAACTTTTCATCTGTTTCCCGATCCTGTTCCACAACTCTTCTCTATCTCACTTAGTGGCTGCTTCCTCTTTGCAGTTGCTCAGGTAATGCTGAAATCATCCTTGGGTGTTTATTTTCTTTTATGGCATGTCCAGGCCACTGGATAATTCCGTTGTGTTTACCTTCAAGTATATCCAGGACTGGTCTCTTCTCACTTTCTTTACTACCTTACCCAGGTCTGAGTCACTACTATCTGCTACTGAATATACTCCTGTGGTCTTTAGATGGTCACTCTGCTACCATCACTACTCACTATGGTCTGTGCTCAAAAGAGCAGCCAGAGTGATCCTTTCAAAATGTGAGTCAGATCAACCCACTTTGCTGCTCAAGATTCTGCAGTTGATCCACGTGGCATGGAGAGTGAAAACAGAAGGTCTTACACATGAGGTGATCCTTGTTATTTCTCAAACCTTCCCATTTCCTATTTATCCCTCGCTTCCTCCACTCCACTCCACTCCACTCCACTCCACTCCACTCCACTCCACCCCACCCCACTCCACCTCACTCCACCTCACCCCACTCCACCCCCCCCACCCCACCCATTGCCTTGACCTCATTGATGGCTGCTGCCAGCTTCTAGGAGGCTAATTCCCTTTAAGTCTTCACCAAATGTCATCTTCTATTTGTGACTTATACTGACAGCCCTCTTTAAAATTGCCACCCCTCTCCCCTTTCTCAACCCCATTTACCTCTGTTTTTTTAAATTCTTGTTGACATAGTGGTTATCATCATCTATCAAAGGATGTAACTTACTATATTGGTTTATTATCTCCCTCCCTTACTGGAATATAAATTCTGGCAGAGCAGGGATCTTTGTCTCTGTTTTCTACTAATGTCTCCCAATCACGTGGAACAATGTGTGGCTACGTGGTGGAAACTCATGTGTATTTGTCCTATGACTGGTGAATGAAGGCTGTGATTTGGCTGTGAGAAATACTGGCGGCAGTTGATAAATACTGATGTTCAACAGACTCATTGTCCTTAGGTTCTAAATAGTTTTCTGGAATTTATAGTGTTGTTCTTAATGGAAAGAGGTTAGTATTTAGGGAGGTGGTTATACTTGTGATGGTAAGGGGAGGTAATCAAGGAGTAGTGCCCTCCTTATATTCCAGATTAGTATCTAAGGCTCAGGATGGGACAACTGTTATACATTTTACCTCAAAAGGGATGTACATAAGTCAAAGAAGTGGTAGAAAAGTTACAAAGCAATTTCCCAGCTTTTTAAAAATTTTTTAAAGTTTAGTTTTTTATTCTTGGAAGAGAGAAAGAACATGCACAGGAGGTGAGGAGAGAGAGGGCGAGAGAAAATCCCAAGCAGGCTCCACACTGTCAGCACAGAGTCCAACGTGGGGCTTGATCCCACGAAGATCATGACCTGAGCTGAAACCAAGAGTCAGAGGCTTAATGAACTGAGCCACCCAAGTTCCCCACAACTCCCCAACTTTGTGAAGAAAATCTATTAATGCAGTCACTTAACGATGTGATATGAGTGTAGGTGTGGGTAAATTTCTGTCATATCATGCTGTGACACTCTCCAGATTCTGACAGGAGTTTGTGTTTTCAGCAGGCTTGGTTTTGGGAGGTACTATGAATATTCACTTATTTCTGAACTTCAGTGACAATAAGAAGTTGGGAGAGGCAGTGTCAGGAAATTATCCAAACACCATTTTTTTAAATCGTTTTTAATATTTGATTATTTTTGAGAGACAGAACGTGAGCAGGGAGGGGCAGAGAGAGAGAGGAGACACAGAATCTGAAGCAGGCTCCAAACTCTGAGCTGTCAGCATGGAGCCCAACATGGGGCTCAAACTCACGAACAGTGAGATCATGACCTGAGCTGATCTCGGATGCTTAACCATCTGAGCCACCCAGGTGCCCCTCCAGGCACCATTTTTAATCAGGTGCATCTTCCTTTAACATGTGAGTTCATGGAGGCCTTTATCCAAAATGTTGGTTGATCTTTTGTGAGTTTTAAAAGATTCTTTCTTCTCTTGCTTATTCAAATGATTTTCTTTAAACATGATGAGATCTAGTTTAGAATTCTTTACTCTAGTTCTACTATTAAACTTGATTTATTAAATGGAAGAAGTAGCCCAGGGCTGAGTTTGTTTCTCTGCTGTGGAAATGGCAGTACTGAACACTAGAGTTACTAGAAAGTTCAGCGTGGCACTGCTGACTTTGCCCTTTCAGAGTACTTCCTTCTAGAATTCTTTAAAAATGATGTAGAACCTTAGAAGAAAAATTCTAAATATTCTTCATTTTTGATGATGCATAGACATATAAAGAATTTGATAAGGGGAAGGGCTTAATCCCTTATGAGAAATTTGAACCTTCTTTGTTGCTGGGTGACTGTAGGAAAAAGGGAATCTTCGAAGGTGATACTTGTGTGCTTTTCCCAGGAATGATTCCAAATTGATTTTCGTTTTTCCTTTTTAATTAGATGACTACAGAATACTTTTCTCACTTAACCAGGTCATTTAAGCAGAAAGACCAAATTACTTAAAATCAAATAGGATTTTGATGAAAGCATTATGCTTTATGAGGCTGACTTCTCTTAGTCTCCTATTTAAAAAACAAAAAACTTTGAGAGGAACATGTGGTGATGGTGAAATTTACACCAGACATACTCTTCCATGAGCCATCGCTGGATCACCTCCCTGCCTTCTCCCTTTGCCAAATCCATGTCTGGGCTATTTCTGGGGATGTAGGCTGAAGGGGAACAGGGATTTTGAATGTTTGACTCAAGGATGTAAAATGTGTATATATCTACATTAGCTATATATTATTACTATAGGTAGTGTATGTATATTACTATATAAACAAATATATACAGAAATTGTCACTGTTAGTGGAATTATTCTCATTTCTCATTGTGATTCCACAATGGCCCACCTTACTAAGTAAGGTACTATTTTTCCACCTGGCAGATGAAAGAGTTCTTGTTCATTCCTTTCTTTTTGCCTTTACAATAGTTAGATCAATGTTTGGTTCTTGATTTTTGGTTACAAGTTGTAGATTTAAAAGTACACTTGCAAGGTGTGCTGCGCAGCAATCCAGAGGAGGGTTTTGTGTATGGAGCTGTCTCCCTGGTAAACTGAGATGTCACAGTCAAAGCAAGCTTTAAATTCAAATACAGTAAAGTATCCAGGTGGAGTTTGACTGCTAGTGATGAGGTAGGAATTTGGGTTTAGGGCATTCTTGCTCTAACTTAGTAACTGGAGAGTACACACATGTATTAGGAAATGAAGAAACCTTTCAAATTGTGTTACCTTCAGTGTTTCCTCTGTAGGCTTATAACCATCCATTTGTATTTCTTTAAATGTTTCATTTTCTTCTTAGAACACTGAAAAATGGTCCTTGCCTTATTTTTCATCTAACTGTGCCTTCTTCTTAATGAAATATTATGTCATTTTTAAGAAATAATGCTACTTTTCTGTTACAGGATTTTACTCATTTTCTTTTTAAGTTTCTACCAGTTTTAATTTATATCTTAAGGCTGAAGTGGTATGCTTCTCTTATTAGACCATCTATATTAATCTTTCATTCGATACGAAGGAGTATTTTTTTAAATGGCTTCATATTTCTTTTCTAGTTTCCAGTATTGGTCACAAATTTGTGTTTTAACAGAAATTGCTGTAGTACATGTGTGAGCTCTAGTTTTGGGCTTCAAGAACGTATGCATATTTTATCATTCTCCTTACATTCTTAATATGATTTTTAAAATGATTATAAATATTGGATGTGCCCATGACTTAGTAGCATGTAAAAGACTCCTTCCCTCCAAAGGAAAAGATGTCTTATGATTGATTTGCTTCAGATGCCTTCAGAGTTTTAATGATTCTAATGTCAACAAATAAGAGTGCTACAGATAAGCATATTAGTAGATGTTAAGCTTCATATAGCTTTTTGCCATTTAGGAAATGTATTTTTTTTATAGTATTAACTTTGAAAAGACAACAGATCACTAAAAATACCTTAATGCCCTGCCCATATCCTTGGTATGGTGACACTCTAAAATTTCTGCTTTCCTTTCAGTCAGCTGACTGGTCTGCCTAGTCTTACAGTTTTTTGTGTGCTTGTTTCTATGAAAAGGAAAAGAGTATGTAGCCAAATAGAGAATGCAGCTTATGTAAGTTTCTGTTTTCACTTTTAAAATGGAAACATTTATTGTATACCAATTCTGTAGCAGGCACGACTTGGTAGACTCAGAGTTGAATTTAGTTTCAATCTCTGATCTTGATAGTATTTGTTTATTAATTAAATAAGTATTAAGTGCCTCTTTATGTGTCAGGCATTAGAATATATCAGTGATAGAAGACATCAAATGGAGCTGGCATTCGTGTATGTGGAGATAGACAATAAGCAAGGTATTAGGTTAAAAATATGTTTTATGTATATACTAACATTTTATATGTATGTGCATATATGTAATATCTCTACATACAACTAACTCATTTATATATTTATTTACTTACACGTCAGTTAGATAGTGGTAAGGGATAAGCAAAAACCAAAGCCATTGAAGAGAGCTTGGAAGTGGGTAGGGAAGCAATGATGAAGATAAATTTAGATAAGGTGGTCCGGAAGGCAGAGAAGCTCTCACTGTGAGAAGGTGACATTTGAGTGAAGACCTGAAGAAGTAGATAAAATCCATCTTGCCTTGTGGAAGAGACACGTACACAGGAAATCTAATTTTGATGGGGTAAGAGATCCCACAGACATAGATATAGGGTGTATTAAACACATTCCAAGGTTCTAGAGAGACTGGGGAGAAGGCCTCTGAGTGGGGTCTCAGAGGAAGAGCATGAGCAGCAGAGACTCAGCTAGGTCACGTGGATCAGATAGCTGCTTGGGGGTTCCTCCTGAGTAGTAAGAGAGGCTGAAGTTATAGGAGATGAGTTTGGAAGGTGTTTGAGTTTGGCTTAAAGAGCACTGAGTATGCCATGCTGAGGGGCTTTGATTTGATTGTGTAGACACTGGCGCTTTTAAGTTGGAGAGTGACAGAATCAGATCTACATTTTGAATAGTGATTCTGGAAAGGGGTGGAGCTTGATTTTAGGGGGCATGACAAGATAATGGAGGTCAGTTTGGATGCTTTTGTAAAGGTCTGATGAGAAATGTTGGCCTTACCTGGGAAGTGTGGGGGTGGGAGGGTGATTGAGGCTTAGGGGTTGTTGTAGAGGTCAGGATATTTTTACCAGGTAATCTCAGCAGAGTTTGTTAGTTGCATGTGAGATGTAAAGGTAACCTACACTAAGAAATATATTTTACAGCACAATTTAGTACACATACTACAAATATCACCTAATTGATTACAGAACATGTTGCTGAAAAAGTTTCATGAATCATTTTTTTTTCCTTCGGTGTGTAGTGTATTCTGATATTTTCTATTTCATTGTATTTTGGTATCTTTAAAATGCTGGCCTTGACTTGCTTAATTGATTACACTGACGGGTCATGACTCACAGTGTAGAAAACACTTGCACAGGTTTCTTCAGGTTATTTCCTATAGACAGGTGTTCTCCCCACCCCAACCCCCTGAGTTCTTTTAGTGTCATGGTGTCAGGTCTGCAGACACCTTTCATTCGGTGGAGATGGGAGAGGGTATAGGCAGTACAAAGTATTGTTATCAAGTTCATTAAACTATGGAAACATCATTTGAGGAAATAGTGTGCTGAATCAACTGATGACTTCTCAGTAAGACAGTAACAGAGGAACATACAATGTCACGACCACTTGCCTAGAAAATGTATCTCTGCTGAGAGGGTGGCTAGTTGTGCTGGAAACATTATGTGAGTTTTTGTTATTTTTAGGTGGGGGAGTGGGGAAGGAAAGGGATGTCATCATATTTTTCTACTCTTCGCTGCTAACATGGTTGTCCTCGTTAGATATGGAACGGCAGAATTTGGAATGCTTCATTTGTGATGTTGCCAATGAACCTGAATTGAGCTCCTGTTAGAAACCATTGTTGCTTTTCTCTGACAAAATAATTTGAGTTTTTTTTTAACGTTTATATTTATTTTGAGAAACATAGAGACAGTATGAGCAGGCGAAGGCAGAGAGAGAGGGAGACACAGAATCTGAAGCAGGCTCCAGGCTCCAAGCATCAGCATAGAGCCCAATGCGGGGCTCGAACTCAGACTGTGAGATCATGACCTGAGCTGAAGTCGGCCGCTTAACCAACTGAGCCACCCAGGTGCCCCAACTTGAGTTTTGAAACTGTAAAATGGGAATAATATCACCTACTTGATTTGTTTTTTTTTGAGGATTAAATGAGATAAAATGTAGAAAGTACAGAAAACACAGGAAACGTTTTAGATAAATGGCTACTTTGATTTTTTTCATGTAAGTAAAATATTATTGAAGCAGAACTACTTTGATCGTTTTCATTAACTCTAGAAAAGATGTGGAACCTTTCTGACTTTTATAAATAGAATAAGAAAATTAAAGTTCTTCTGTTGGTGTGCTGAAATTTTTAGGAATGTAAATTTCCATGAAAATTATTAATTCATTTCAATTCTAAAGGAAAAATATTAAAGTTACATTCAAGTTGAGATGGTTCTATAGGAGCTTCGGAAAGGTCTTTGTTCATTGGAATAGCATAGCCTGAATTTGCTTACAGTGAGTAGAGCTTTCAGACAGTACTAGCATATGATATATACACAGTGTTTATATGTGTAATACACATCACGTGTGTGTATACGTGTACCTATATGCATCTATATGAATGTACACACATGCATGTCATATGTCTACATGTACATTGTGTATATATAAATATATATAGATAGATGCATTTGCGTGTATGTATGTATGTGTATACACTTGAATATTTTAATATCTTTGCTGTAGTCCTTTGGTAAGTTTCCATTGCATTTTGGATGATGAAGCTTAAATTTTTGAATAGACAGTTTCTTTGAATGATGGGAAAGTCATGGCTGTAAGAGATTAGATTTCTCTAGAATAGTCGAAGAATGTAGTTCAATGAACTCACGTTAGAAGTCTGTGGAGTTAGGTAGCAGAGGAAACCTCCACCAGAAGAATTTTACAGAGACCAATTTTTCCTTCACCTTCAAGTAAAATGTAAAAAAGCGGCTGAAGGAAGCTCATTTCCTTTTGGAAGGAATTGGCAAAATTTTTCCTTCTCACAAGTCCTGATGGCTGGGTTTACACCAGTGGTGATAGATAGAACTGTCTAAAGATACACTACCTGCAAGTCATTCCCAGGATTTGGGTGGAGAGTGTGGGAAGGTGAGCTAAGAGGGGGGAGGAGGGAGAGGAGATTGTCGAGGGCGCCATGGTTTCTGGTTTCCTGTGCACCATTTCCCTTTTTGTAGTCTTTCCTCTGTTTTGTAAACGCAAGACGGTATTTTGAGTGAAGGTAACTGAAGCAAAAACATAGTATTTAGCACTTAAATCTGCTTTTTGGAAACAGGAAAGAAATAGAGCAGCATTTTTAAAAAAATATTTATTTATATTTATTTTTGAGAGAGAGACACAGAGCATACGCAGGGAGGCAGAGAGAGGGAGACACAGAATTCAAAGCAGGCTCCAGGCTCTGAGCTGTCAGCAGAGAGTCCGACGCGGGGTTCTAACTCACAAACCGAGAGATCACGACCTGAGCGAAAGTCGGAGGCTTAACCGACTGAGCCACCCAGGCACCCCTGGAGCAGCATTTTTAACTGGCCCACTGAAAAAGAAGGAGAAGAGGAGTGTGTGTTTTATTCCAGCCAGCCCTATGAGCATGCGTTCAGGGATATTTATTTATGCATTTCGCGTTGCTCTCTGACTTAGAATGGAAGGATCTTTACTGATGCTGGGTTTTGGGGTAGAAGGAGGACTTAGAAATCAAGTGTGAGGGCTTGCATGTGTGTAAATGTGGACATTTAAATCACAAGGAAATGCGTGAAGGAGCTTTGACTGAAATTCAAAAATGATGGGATTAATTAGCTCCATTCCTTGGAATTCTGTCTATAAACAATTGGGTACATGTTTTGATTCTGTTACAGTGCGTGCCCAGGCATTTGGTCTGCCTGCAGTGTCCCTTTTTTTTCCCCCCATAATGAAACGTATATTAACTATGCAAGCCCTTCATGGAGCATGTTTTAATCATTCTCTATTGATTTATACATCACTTCACTGCTGCGTATCGAGGGCCTCTTCTTCTAATCTGCTTCACTCAGATTCTCTTTCTCTCTACCTGACTTGCATAATGCTCTGGGACTGTCTTCACGTATTTTTTTTTTTTTCCCCTGTGGGAAGCAGTCATGATGAGGAAGCCATGAAAGGTCAGCCGTATTGTTGCTCTCTCTCAGCTTTCTGAGGTGCAGAGAACAAATAATGGCATTAGAGAAATATTGTCATTGTCCATAACTGATAATGGGTATCAGGACTTATTTAAAATTAATCAGTGCCGAGTTTCCAGCTTTGGCATGAGTCTGAATGATTTATTGCAAACTGCTGATGCCAAGAGAATGTTGTACATTTACCAAAGGAGAGGGGCAGTGACCAGAGGACTGTCCTTGTGCCTGGATTTCCTGCAAGGGGACATTTTAGGCAGGGTCATGAGCACCTTATTGTTACAGCATTGTTCTTGGAACTCAGGGTTGGTGCCACAGGCTGGCCAGTACAGATGGGAATTTTTTTTTTCCTTTTGTCTTAAAGTTAATTTGAATGAGTGGAAATGTAGATCTGGTTGATATGGATGAAGGATGCCTACATGGACTTGCATAAATAACTCGAATCCCTTGCCCTCCACCTGCAACTTTGAGAATCTCATTTGGGTTGAAAGACTGGAGCTTGATTTTACATATGAAGAAAAGTCTGCACACTTCATTATATTCATGGTCAAATCCCCAAATCTCCTCCCTGAAGAGATGTATTCTTCCCAGCAAATTAAAACATCCTTTTTTTTAGAGACCAAATGATGATGGTGTCAAGTATTGATGAAGATGAATAGGTAATTCTTTTCTCAATTTATACATTCCTTTCCCCCCACTGTTCAGGATGGGGTTTGCTCATTTAAACCAAGATCCAGTAATTTATTTCCTCTCCCCTCCTCTGTAAGTTGTACGTGTTGTGTTAATCTCCTGGTTAGGTAATGGAGGAAAATATTTGAAAATGTGATAGCTCATTATAAGGACATTTGACATAGGCATATTTGCTGATGACGGATTGCCAGTGCGTGGTAATTTAAAGGGATTCTGAACAGTAGTTAAGGTAGACCATTTTCCTTGCATTAATAATCAGTTGTTTCAAGATAGCCTAACTTACAGATAGATTTCAAAGTCTCTAGTAAAATGCAGATTTTGGAAGCCAGCTAGTAAGTGAATGTACATATACCTTATACTTATCCGTTATATTTTTTTTATCATGAAAGAAGACATGGGTAAACATCATGCCATTTTACTTCATGTACACATATGCACCCTAAAAACAGGGAATAAAGTGTTTTTAAGCACATCTTAGAAAATGAAATCGGGACTAGAATAGGACGTTGACTTTGAAGATTGTCATGGTATTGGGAATAGAAACAGCTATCGCATCCTAATCTAACTAAGTACTGGAACTTTAATCTAGGATGTCTTTAGCAGTGTGATGTAGCTACACATATTCCTTAAAATATGTGTTAGCCCGCCTCTGAAAATTAGTGGGTGGTTATGTTTTCCTTTGTGGAAAAACATCATGGATATGCCCCCAGTGAGTAATTGTTGTTTAGAGGCATTTTGGAGCTCCCAACGAGATGCACGATTGCATAATAACACTTCAGATTCATCATGACATGCTTTATGATAAAGCAGCATTGGATGCAGCTTTGCAGTATCCAAAGATCAGAGCAGCTGTTATCTGCAGAGCCACTGGGGTGTATCTGTCAGGCGCTTGCATATAGAACAAGGTGTTTCAGTTAATGTGTCATGATAGTTTAATTACATCACCTTTCTTGGGAGTTTGCCTGATTCCTGGTTCAGGAGCATTCGGTGAGATGGCAACCTATCAATTTTTCTTTCTTTAACAGCCTATACTTCTTATTGTTTGGTTAGGTTATATCTGCTCATTACTAAAACATACCTAGCACGAAAAAAATGTGCCCTTCATTCTACTTAACTTCCTCGTGACATTTAACCTTGTTCTTTAAAACCAGGTTTGTTTTTTTTTTTAATGTTTATTTATTTGTCTTGAGACAGAGAGAGTGTGCACACACAAGTGAGAGAGGTGCAGAGAGAGGGAGAGAGAGAATCCCATGAACTGTGAGATCATGACCTGAGCCAAAAATGAAGAGTTGGATGCTTAACCGACTGAGCCACCCGGATGCCCCTACTCTGTCCTGTTTTTTTTTCCCCCAAACTCTTCTTAATAGGAAAAGTCAGCTTCTTCTTTGGTTTACAGTCTCGGCATTGTCCCCTTTCCTAACTGTTGGTGGCCTCTTCTCTGTATTCTCATTTCACTTCTTTCTCTATTGCCAGCTTCCAAATGGATTGCTTCTGCCTGATTTCTGTCCTATTCCTCCTGGCTGGATATTCACCTGCTTTCTTGACTTAGTCCTTTAGTGTGTCCCAGAGGCAACCTCAACCCAACTTGTTTCAGACCTCTTTTCTTATCTTTCCTTCCCGAGTCCAAGCTGCCCCCACTGCCTGCATGTAAGAACTCTTCAGGGATCTGCGACTTTGTATTGTCCTTTGCCTTCTGTCCAGTCAGGCACACAGACTTGCCATTTTATTTTCAAAACCTCTGCCAGCCTGCTCTTCCCCCTTTCTGCCGATGTTGCTCTCACGTAGGCCCTGCTTTGCCAACAGCCTTCCTTGCTGTCCCTGCTCATGGCTTCTTTCACCATCCAGCTCACCTCTTAGACAGTTGTTGGTGTTGTCTTTCTTTCTTTTTTTTTTTTTTAATTTTTTTAAATGTTTATTTACTTTTGACAGAGAGACAGAGTGTGAGCAGGGAAGGGCAGAGAAAGAGGAGACACAGAATCTGAAGCAGGCTCCAGGTCCTGGGGTGTCAGCACAGAGCCCGACGTGGGGCTCAGACTCAGAAACCGTGAGATCATGACCTGAGCCGAAGTCAGTGCTTAACCGACTGAGCCACCCAGGAGCCCCTGGTGTTGTCTTTCTGACATATGTGCTTGATTTGTTCTCTTATCTCATTGAAAAATGCTTGGTTCTCAGTTGACTTCATGATGCAGCTTGCCGTTGTCATCTCTGCATGTAAGGCAGTTCACCTACCTGTTGCCCCTTCTTTTCCACTGCACCTCTGGCTCCTGTGTAGTCCTCATTCCTCCTGCATACTTCCCTGCTTTGCCCCTGAGAGTAAAACTATGTTACACTCCCTCTTCTTCGTTGAAGCCCTCGCTGACCCAAGCGGATCTATTCCCTGAGTGCCGTTTGTTCCTGTAGCACTTTGTGCATCTGTCTACCCTTGTTCTTGCCACTTTGTCTGTAGTTATCTAGGAAGCTGACTTTTTACTGCAGTGTCTTAAAGGTGGAACTGTGCTTGGTGGACTTTGTACCTCTGCGCCTGGTCCATAGTAGGTAGGCAGTGTTGGATCCTTGAATGAACAACTGAAGGGATAACATACTCTCTAGGTGATTCACGTCTGGGTATATGGAGGCCTGGGGACAGATCTTTCTCTTTTCCATTTGGGTGTTGAGCCATGGCCCATTCTAGCTCCTTAAGAAAGAAGCAGATGACATGGGACAGTGGGGTCTGTGGATGACTCCATGAAATTTCTTCTGTCTCTTCCCGATCTACATCTTTCCTTTAGTATTTCATTTAGTCTTTGGTTTCAAAAGCTTGTCTTGTATTTAAAAAATGGGAGACTCAGTTTTCTCTTCCCATTGGGAAGTTCTGCTATTTCCCAAGAGTCCTTTCCTCTGCTTTTTCTTACTATTGGATCCAGGTCTTCATTTCATTATGTTTATATTTTTTATGCTCCATCAGCAGCCATAGCAGGCCTGCCAGGTCCATACTTGGTATATCACAAGTCCATTTGCATTTCCACTTTCTACAGAACTGGCAGGCATGTAGACCCCAATTTTTGTTTCAACAACAAAAAAAGTGATATCCTCTGGCAAACCTCGATAATCACGTAAAAAACATGTTATTAAACGTGTCCTCCCACCCATTCTCTCTCTTTCTCTAAAACACACACACACACACACACACAGTTTTCTGATCTTACTTTTATAAATATGGCTCCCTTTCTTCAGGCAGTCAACTATTTACAAATTCCAGCAATAGAAATTCCTATCCCTTAAGGAAGTATTTTTTATCCTATGGGTTGGAACTTCTAAAATTAGCTTACTAGGTCATAATTGTATTTTAAAATAAAATTAAAGTGGGGAATATCAGAAAACCTACATTGAAATGAGGTTCTGTTTTTGCTTTATGAAATGTTTTTGTTGTACGCCTAGTGGATAATAGTCTAAAATGTTTCAGTGAGATGTGTGGTCAAAATTTTGAAAGTTACTCTTATTTAAAAATTTTTTTAAAATATTTATTTATTTTTGAGAGAGCATGAGCAGAGAGGGGCAGAGACAGGTGGGGGAACAGAATCCGAAGCAGGCTCCAGGCTCAGAGCTGTCAGCACAAAGCCTGATGTGGGGCCCGAACTCACAAATCATGAGAGCATGACCTGAGGCAAAGTTGGACGCTTAACTGACTGAGCAACCCAGTTGCCCTGAAAGTTACTGTTAAATAGTAATACAAAACAATTAGTTTCTTCAATATTTAATGAATTTCTTACTTCCTTCATGAATCCTTTTTTTAGAAAAATAATCTGTACACCCATCATGGGGCTGGAACTCATGACCTCAAGACCAAGAGTCACACGCTCTACTGATTGAGCCAGCCCAGTGTCTCTCATGAACCCTTTTGTGACACAAATAATAACTTATAGAAGCATTGCTCTCAGCTCTTTTCACCAACTCTTTTAAAAAACTACCTGGCTCGAAATGCTTTTTTCCTTTCTGTATTATGTCACCTTTTCTTAATGAAAAGCTGTGACTGTGTTACCTTATATTTAGTCACACATGTTGTGTAACTCTTCCTTAGTTCCCGTGTGTGTCTTTTATAACTCTCCACTTCCCCAAATAAAAACTTTTTCCATTTTTTAGAGCATTCTGGACAGCCAGTAGAATTGTAGACCTTAGAGAACGAAAAGGAGAGACAGGCTTAGATGATTCGTCCAATTCCCTGATTTTTTAGGTGAAGAAAATTGAGCTTTCCAGAAAGGTCCTAATTTCAAGTTGACCTAATCTCCACTCGTGAGCCAAAAGGAATTAGGAGGCATGTAATGAAAATGAGTCTGTGGAAAAGATAATATTTGAGTGAAAAGCCAAATGGTACCTCACAGCAATAATGTTATGCCTTTCCCTAAATGCTTAAGGTTAAATGCAGCATGACTTTGATATGTAGTATGGAAAATGTGTGGGCTATAAATAAATGAATCATAGATATATATCAAGCATCCCCCTCGCCCCATTTCTCTCCACTGAATTCCTGAAGCCTAAAACATGTCTTATTATTTTAGCACTCTCTTTCTCTGCAGGGCATGTATAGATATTAGGAACTCAGTGAATGTTGTTATTGGCTGGTAAGGAAGAATAATCCACAGACCTTCCACTGGCTTAGCAGCTCCTGAGGCACTTGCATCTCAGATGGAGTCCAGAATGTTAGGGATTTTATTGTGTAAAGACCATTTCTGCGTTGCACTAAAAATTCTGAATCTTAATTGTTCTGTCTCCTTTGCATCAATTTACATTCCTGTTTAACTAGAAGAACTTAGGTGAACATTGTTCATCGGTGAATCTATGTATGTTCTGGAAGAGACCAAGATTCTCCGTGTTTTCTGAGTTTGTCACTTTCTGGAATAGTGCTGTCCAGTGGAGCTCGCTGAGAAGTTGGAAATGTTCTGTACTCTGCATGACACCTATCGTAGTCATGAGTCACAGGTGGCTTTTAAGCTCTTGAAATGAGGCTAGTGCACCTGAGGAACTGAATTTTTCCTTTGAATTAATTTAAATTTAGCTAGCCACATGTGGTTAGTGGCTACTATATTGGACAGCACAGTTCTAAAGGCTTGAAAACACATCAGTTCGTGTTTCTTTCTGTCCTGTTTTCTAGCTGTGTGTCCTTATCCTGTCCCCACCCTTTGCAGGGATATTGATTCTCTCTCTTTGTTCTCATGAGTGCTCAGTTCTTTTGCCAGACACACCCTGTTAGCATGCGTAAGTTACTCCACCCTAACGAACATTCTCTGCCTGGGTTTGAGAACTTGGCTCTTGGAAGACACTGGAGACTATGAGAGAGAAGTTTGAAAAACCTCCCCGGTGTCTAATTCACTTATCGTTCATGTTTTGCTTTTGACAGCATAAATACAGTTTATATAAAGAAACTGAACTTATTTAAAGAAAAAGACAAATTCAAACGAATTTTTTTTCTTACCAGTATCATAGGCAAAATTATTTAAACCATTGAAAGTAATGACAAGCGTTCAACTTGCTCTCTTGTGACTATAAAAAATGTTTTCTATTCAGAATTAATCATATAAAATAACTACACTTAGTATGAGATTAAAAATACAGGTTTTATAAATTGAGGTTTCATTCCAATTTTATTTTAGTTCAGTTACTATCACCTGTAGAAAGTAATGCTGGAAATATTAATAAATGTTACTTTTACACACATGTATGCACTTTGTCTTCTGCAATCTCTGGTATTTGAGAAGACAGAAGGCAGAAGGTCGGTTTTCAGCTGCCTGGAAGAAAGACAAGGTTAATATCTAATGTCACATATCATGTAATAAATTTACTAAATAAAATTCTGCATGTTTTTCTCTCCTAGTAGATCATATGGTGCTTACCCTGGGAGCCATAGATCTTGAGGTTTTGTGGATAGCCTGAAATTATTACCAAGTTTTTGAAGTTGAATTGTTTATGTATGTAAATGGGGGGAGGAGCTGCAATTTTTATAGAATTCAAAAATGGATTCAACTCATCCTGTCATCAGTCGGTCCCCTCATTCCATAGTACCTTAACATAGAGGAAGCACTCAATAAATACTCGTGGAATGGCATTGGAAACCATTTCTTTCGTAGGTGATACACTGCCTCTCTCTTTATCAAGGCAAAAGGAATCAATGATGACCTTTATTTTTTCAGTGCTCCGAATCTTAGCTTTCCATGGTCTCCGTGATAGGGTGACAGGGAACATTTAATCCTGGAGGAGACAGCAGTGGGATTTGGGGGATCTGGAGAAGGTAATTTTCCCATTTTCCTTGCTTGCTTTCTGTTGAAGCGCACTGCAGGGCAAGCCTCAGCACCTTCATATTTTAACTGTATCTGGCCCTGATATTATTGTTCCTTCCTTTCCAGTCCTTATCCAGGGTATGTAGCTTATATAACCTTTTCTCATAAGTTAAACCTTGGAATGTTTAATGATATCTCCCTGCAAACACTTATACCCTCCTACTAAGAAAGAGGCAGAAGATATAAAATGCCAGGAGATGAAGAGTTCTTTTGTAACCATGGTTTGTCTGTTTTTGTTCCTTTGTGTGTGTGCATCTTGGCTTATATGTGCTTCCCAGCTTGCTGGTAAACTCACACGTGTACACAATTGGAGCTCTATCTTTACTCGGGCCCGTCAGTGAATTATTGTTGAGGAAAAAAAATAAATGACCCAGAGAATCAAATATAAGTTCTGAACAGAAGTAGAAAAGCACCAATAACTATTTAGCTATTGAAACTGGCAGTGGGTTAGTGTCAGGGGAATGAATCTCTACTCGAGTTAAGCTACTAGAGTCTTTAAGTCTTTCTTGGGAAAAAGTTAGAATATGAATTAAGAAAGATTTAAGTAGCCATTCCACATTCCTACAGTCAGGTACTGTTAACAGTGGTCCATTCCTTTCTTGGCTGTTCTTTGAGTTTTCTGAATTGTGCTGCAGTGAAGGGCCTCTCATGGGTGGTGGGAGAAAGTAATGAAACTGGTTTTTACATGTGATGCATGGAAGACTCTTGGCAAGAAATGAAGATAGCAACAAAGGGAAGTACTATTCTCTACTTAAATATCATGAACAAGAAAACCTATGATTAGTAGCTAGGAAGTGGTGTCCTTGGTCAAACATGCTTGCAGCCCCTTCATTATATCTGGGCCAGCTGAGTCAGTGCGGAGTTCATTCCATGAGGTCACTGTTAACACGTCATTCATACAGCACGTTTACATGCACGCACACACACACTTCCCTAAGTCAGAGGACGTTTGGCATTGAGTTTCCTTCTGTTATGTAAGAAATCATCTCCCCAGTTCAGCTGCTTAAAGAGCAGAACAACACAAAGCCAGATCCAACAGTGTTAGGATGTTGGTTAACATTCTAAAGCTTTCTTAGTTATCCGGGAAAACCCCAGTCGGGCGTTTCTGGCTTAGGGTCATTAGTGAGGTTGCAGCCAGGGTATAGTCATCGGCAAGCCTGCCAGGGGTGGGAAGATCGCTGTTAGCTTGAGGGTGCGGTGACTCAGGTCTGCCTTCTGAGTTTCTGATGGCAGCAAATATTTCCCATTGGGAGCCAGGTCATCCTTGTGTGACATTGATAGTGTCCTTTCATCTAACTTCTTTGACCTTTTATTTCTAAGTTAATTATGTTGATGATTACATTTTGGTAGTGAGGTACTGTGACTACATACAATTCTGTAATGTAAGAATCCTGAAAAGGTTTTGCATAGATAGCTTCCCTCTCATTGAAGTCTTGAATTATTGATACCTTCATTGTCGTTTTCTTTTTTTTTTCTCTTGGTTTTAATTAGCTACAGTGATAAAACGTGCTTTATCATCAAGTAAAAAATGTCGTCACTTAATTACGCTGGGTGATTCGTATAAAGTCATTTGTAAGCTTTCAAAAATGATTCTGAGAGTTGACTTTCCTGTTTTTTCATATATTCTTAGTCATTTTGGAAATGAGGAAATGGTGTATAGTTTCCTATTTTGAGTGAGATATCATTTGTAAGTAACATCAGTCTAAAGTTAATTTTCCCTTCCAGGTAATTTGGTCATTGCTGCCCTCTGCCAACCTGTTTAGCCACATGTGTGTCCTCTTATTCGAGTTGAGGCCATTCTTGTTTACTTTCCTTGACTTCTATATTTCTTGGGGCAGCATTTCTTTCATTAAAAAGGGGAGATGATATATCAGAAAGGAAGAGCAATAGAGCATACAGAATGCGTGGGCCCTTCCTACCCCAGCTTCCAGACTTTTTTCACACAATTTACCCTCTGTCCTTTTCCATGAATGGAGGCATTTTAAACTTACTTCGCCCTTCCTTTCCTTGCTTCTCAATAGTGCATCGCTCTTTTTTTTTTTTTCTTCTAAGATTATTTATTTTGAGAGAAACAGAGGTGGAGGGTGTGGGGGGAGAGAGAATCCCAAGCAGCCTTGATGCTGTCAGCTCAGGGCCTGAAACGGGGCTCAGTCTCACATGACCTGAGCTGAAATTAAGAGTCGGATGCTTAACTGACCAAGCCACCCAGACGCCCCTGATGTAAATTCTTAAAAGAGGCAAAGAAAACAAAGTGGAAGCATCCAAGAACATAATCGAGGTTGGAAAGAATAGGAAGTTGCTCTATATCTTGTCTCAGGACACTGGATGATGATTAATTCTGAGGATCACAGGGTAGTAATATGTGCTGATTTAAGATTTTTATTATGTCTATTGTGGAGACTCCTTAAGCAGGTCCTGCACTGTGGAATGCCAAGATCTGCATGGAAGATGTTGTATTTTTATCCTTTGATATTTCCAGTAAACATCATCTCCCAGAAGTAAAGTGAGCACTTAGTGTATTAGTGCCTGGCACCGAGAGACCATCTGTAAATACTAGTTCCCTTTCTCTTTCCTTATTTTGCAAGCTATTTCCTTGCTTCAGTGAGCCTTCCATAGCTCAGTGGGTTTGTTTGGAGGCTTTTATCGCATTAGGGGCGGAAGAAGTAGGGAAGTTCAGGGAAAACGTTGACAAGCAGTGAGTGGGAACGGAAGCAGGCCCAGTGAAGCCTCTTGCCTCTGTCCAGGTGGCCTGCACCCTGAGCCAGCTACAGCAGGAAAGTCGAGCTACTCGTCCGTAGCTAGGTGCCAGAGCCCATGCTGTCTGTACAAAGGTGGAATGGGAAAGAATGTAGGAGAAACTTGGGTCTGACAGCTAGCCTTGGATCTCAGTCTTTATTGGTCGCTAGCTCAATAGCTTGGCTAAGTCACCTAAGCCTCATTTTCCTTACTTGTAAAATGGGGATGAAGACAAGAGTATGTCAGAAAGTAGTCTTAAAGATTAAATGAGATCCATGCTTATGGCAGATAGCCTGGTGCCTGGCACGTCGGAGGAAGGACAAGTGGATGGGGACTGTTGGGAAAGGGGACCTTGTCCCACCACCTTGTTCGGTTTTACTCAGATGTGCTGAGCTCATTCCTTCAGCAGGAAGGGCCCTGATGTGGCTCCTTCCTCTCCGCCTCTCAGGTCTCTATTCATATGGGCCCCTTTCCATGAGATCCTCCTCTAATTGCCTACTTGATAGAGTGTCCCGTATCCTGTCCAGTATCATGCTGCTGCTGCTTTACAGTCCTATTCTCCCCTGAAGAAGGGGACTTTGCTTTGCTCGCTGTTCTCTCCACAGGGCACAGACAGTGTTTGGCACGTAGTAGATGCTTGGTAAATTTATGAAAGAAATGAGGCACTGGCAAACTTGTTTGGTAAAGGGCCAGAGAGCACATGTTTGAGGTTTTGAGGGCCACATGGTTTCTGTGGTGACTGTTCAACTCTGCTGTGGAAGGTGGAATGTGGACAGTGTGTAAATGAGGCACGGCTGTAGTCCAGTTCAATTTTATTTGCCCTGTGGTTATGGTTTCCTGATCCCTGGGATAGCAATGAACGGTGAAGGGCAGGAATGGACCTTCAGGGCTGTGGTGCTTTGAGCTTGGTGAGATTGGGGTCCTTTCAGCAGTAGGGTGTGACTGCAGCCGTTAGAGGAATATGTGAAATGGGAAGACCAAACCCATAGCCGCAGCCCAGCTCCTGGGAGCAGGGAGAAGACACGTGGATGGGGAGCTCCGTGCTTCACTGATCAGATGAGTCCAGTGGACATGGCCTTGTAAATGAGAGCTCTGCTTCTGTATGTCGTGAGCTGGCTTTTGTTAATCGTTCAGTAAACACTTATATGGAGGAATTCATTGTTTAAAATCCCCATGTAACAAGCAAAAATCTTACTTATCTACCGACGAGAGCTGTAGACTTTTTTTGAAAATTTATACACCGTGTACTTTCCACGTGGTAAGCACGCAGCCATTCCCATAGGCTTCTATACATAACTTTACAAATAGTTTTATCTTAGTGAAAGAACAGGTTACCTCAAAGGTTTGTCCACAGTGTAGATTCAGTGAGTTAAACATGCGGGCATTCCCACATGCTTCTAACATATATTTGCAAACACTTACATCTTCACCAAAGAAGGTGTTGCCTGAAACACACATTATACACCGTGCAGTTTCATCGAGGTAAGAATAGGTCTATTCCCACATGCTTCTACATGTCCATTTGCAAACATATCTGTCAGTGGAAGATGTTACTTGAATGATTGTTTATCCATAACAGTATAGTTTCAGTGAGGTAAGTGTACAGCTTTCCCCATATGCTTTTACCCATATGTGTAGAAACTTAATGAAAGAAGATGATACGAGAAGTGTAGATATTTTGAAAGAAGGCACTGACTCTACCTGCAGAATGGGTTGCTCTTTTCTCAGGTAGATTTCGAACTCAGACATGAAAGTTGCCTTAACTTAGCATGTCCTTGACTCCAGCCTTTAGATCTACATGTATTCAAGGCAGAGCCCTTCTCCCTTCCACCTGTGAGTCTTTGTGACAAAAGTGGGAAAATAAAGACTTGGGATATAGCAGCCAGGCTGGGTCAGATGTGGACTATGAAGTTGCTTCCTGGGTTCATCTGCCAAGTCAATTTCAGACATGGGCAGATATCTGCGTGTGCCTGCTTCCCTAGGTGGGGGCTGGTTGGCGCTCTAGCTTGGCAGGAGCTTCCTAGGAGTTCTTGTGTATTGCCTGGTTTTGTTTTTGTTCTTCAGTGGGAAGAGAAACAGAATTGCTTCCTTTTTTTTTTTTTTTTTTTGCTAGCATTAGTTATATTTTAAATGGTAGTTTTAGAATTATTGTTTACAGATATGGTTAAAAAAAAAGAACATGATGAAACTCAGACCTTTTTAGCTCTTGGTTGCTGTGTGGATCGTATTTGTGGAACTCTACCCAATCCTTGGGGGCTGTCTGGAGAACTCAAGGGATTATTTTTGACAGCGAATTCTCTTTTGTCTGTTTTTATTACATGGTGGCTTCTGGTGAATACTTCCTTTAGCAGAGTTGTGAACTTGTACCCAAACGAAAAATCTTTTCTTTCCTTGATTTCATATAGTTGCAGGGAATCTCTTGATTTGTCCTTTGCTCTTGTAACCTGGAAAACAGTTTTCTTCCTGGGAAGTAAGGAGGGGATCAGAGCAGGGACTCTCATTCTTTTTGTAAAGAGTGGGTACAAACACGTTAGGGGGCTCCAGTGATGGTTGGCCAGCCAGAGTCTCAGAAGACAGTGGGATCAGTAATCAGAGGATCACAGTGGTCAAGGTATTTCTGACCCAAGTGAACAGTAGAATAGGAAGAAGAGGTAAGATAGATGCCTTTTTTGCAATATCTACCAAGCTCTTAATTGTCTCCTTTCTCCTTTTTCTGTGTCATGTTGCATTTCCCACCTCTTCTCCCTTTATGTCTCTTTCTCTAGCGTTTTCTCCTTCCCATGTTGAGAGCTCCAGTTCCTATTCCTCTTGGGGGCTGGTACATTATACCTGGCCTGACTCTTGAGGAATGGGGAGTTGAGGTGGTGGACAATGGCTTGGGGTTGAACCCTATGAAGGTGTAAACTGAACAAAGGAAATCTGGGATATTTAATCTGGCACCATTATTTAAACTTACAAAGCAAGAGCTAAATCTGCCCAGTAGAGTCAGGGTGGAAGTGTTGCAGTTCATCAGGCCGCGGACAGGCAGGAAGTCCCAAGACCCAGCACCATAGTGCTGGTCCCCAGCAGCCTGCATTTCAGAGGCATGAGTCAGTCAAGGCAGGACCCTGGGCACAAGACAGCCCCCCAGACTTCGTGTTCTAAGGGCGCATGTCAGGGAGACTAGCCATTGAGAAGCAGAGACTCAGCCTAGGGAAACAGGGTAAGCATCAGGGTGGGAACTTAGTCAAATAGTCATCTGGGAGTAAGGTGGTTTTGGTGCTGAGACATGGAGTTACTGACTGAAGATCTTGGCATTTATTAACCTACAGTTATGGAATAGGTTTATTGATAATTATTTAATAATACTGTTGATTTATTGTGGTGATTTATTATTTGCTCTTTTTTGCCAAGAGAGAAGACTGATCTTAGGCTCTATGGTGGGACACAGCCCAGAGTAGAAGGGGGATGATGTGAGGATGGGGGCCGACAGGGCCCTGGCTTTCCCAGAGCTCTTGCCACATCTCTTACTGCTCTTTCCAGCTTCCTCTTCCACCCTTTCTCTCTCAGGCCTTTCTTACACTTTCTTCTCCTTTCCCCTCATGTTTCTGAGTTATTTTTTCCCCTCTTGAAGAAGAAATAAAGCTGGTAAAAATAGTTAGCATGACCCTCACCACCCCCATCCCCAGAACTCTCTTTCGAGGTTCCTACTATTTTCCAATTTTTCAGTGACAGTTGTTCTATCCTTCTAAATGGTTTCCATCTAACCAGGTGAGGGAGGCCTCAAGACTGCTGAGGACTTATGACTCATGATTCTTGAGAATACTTTTCTTAACAATGTTTATTTTGCCTCTTGGGTCAGAGTTTGGTTTGCTACTGCTATCCATGTAGACTTGCTCAAACATCCCGTTTTTCCTCTTAATGTAAAAACATGAAATGAATATTAATTTATATGTTTGCTCAGGTAAAGAGCTTAAACATTATTTTGCAAGGAGAGCATATTTTGAAGTTCTTTTCCCCAGGAAACTTGTATAAAGTTTATTTTTAGCTTTAATAGATGCTACTTGAAAAGAAGTTCTAGTGTTTGATAACTTTTTTATGGTCCTAACAAAATGAACTAGGCTAAGATAAGGAAGGGGGAATAGAAGAAACATTTGAGTGTCTTCTCTTGCTAGGAGCTTTTATATTGATCTGTTAACTTAATCCACAGAAATCCTTTGGGGGAGATAGAATTATCCTGATTTTATAAATGAAATTATAATTGGGTCCCCCTTATATGGCCACATGGCTGAATGTCCTCCTGGACCCGATTTTTAGGTCCATT
This sequence comes from Paguma larvata, assembly GCA_030068075.1. Taxonomy (NCBI): domain Eukaryota; kingdom Metazoa; phylum Chordata; class Mammalia; order Carnivora; family Viverridae; genus Paguma; species Paguma larvata. Next base: position 83,042 of record JAINVK010000896.1, read on the forward strand.
CTACTGCTAACATTTTGTGAATCTATAACTCTGACTTAAGAATTTCAGCTGCAGAAGCCCTGGAAACTGCTTGTGTAGACTGCCAATTAGGATAGAATTGGACCATTCAGATTGGTTGACATCAAAGCCTAAGATCCATTCTTCTCTAGGGAGTCTTCTTGGATGAGAGACGGAAGAGGAAATTAACCTTTACTTTCGGGAGTTCATGTGCTTTGCTCTGTGTGCCCCTCTCTATGAGGCTGTTAGGAACAGTGGAAGAAACTTGGGCTCTGGAGTGAGAAATCTTGAGCTTGATTGCTTTTGTGTACTGCCTGAGAAGTTGATTAGGTTGGAGGGGCTAATCTTACTGAATATATTTCCTCACTGGTAAAATGGGAATAATAATAGTACCTCCTTGGAGGTCTACTCCCTCCGCCAGAGGGGAAAGTAGGCACGTAATGTAAAATTTTGTGGAGTCGTGAGAATTTTCCCCTCTGACCTGGTTTTTTAAGATTTTATTTTTAAGTATTCTCCACACCCCACATGAGTCTTGAACTTACATCCCTGAGATCAAGAGTCGCATGCTCCACCAACTGAGCCAGCCAGGCACCCCTCCCCTCTGACTTGAAATGGTGGATAGATGAGAGCTGAGGAATGTATTCTCTTCCTGCTTTGTTAATTGTGCTCTGAATCTGAGTTACGTTCCTGATGGAAACATGATGGTACCAGGGGAATTTGATGACTTCAGATAAGTAAACAGTTTCAGGCATAGATAAATCCCTAAATAAAGGTCAGAGAAGCATGGGGAATGTTAAAGTGACAGGAAAACAGGTGATACATATGCAAAGTCAAATCAGTATATTCCCTGTCCTTTCCCCAATGTCATGGTTCCTAAACTGAAGTTTGCAAAGTGCTATGTTTAAAAAAACTAACATAAAATTTGTTTTTATTATTATTTTTTTTACAACTGTGGGCTATTGAATTTATTGCTTAATGTAAACATCACAGTTCAATGCCTGCTGTGTGGTGCTCTGTCCTTGGGACTGTGATAATATTGCTGGTGGGGTGTGTGTGTGTGTTTAGAGATGTTCATAAGCAAAGGAATTGACTTTCTTGAAGTCGAGTTGACAGACAAAAGTGGGATAGTGCTATCAAAGTGCTAATTTACATATTTCTCTCAGAAGGGAAGAAAGAAAATCAATTCTCATAAGAGATGAAACCAGTGGTGTGCTCTATTTAGGTGAATGCCATTGTAGTTTGATCTTATAATGTATTTTAGGATGTTTCTGAAACACTTTTTATTTCGCGAATTGAAGTTTGCAATTCAAAGAATTAATTAAAAACTGAAGATGGAAAATGATACTGGTATCTAGTACATCTCCCAGTTTAAATACATTCAATTAATGTATTATTTTTCAAAACACGGTGTTCACTTGAGAAACTGAATTGCAATAAACAGCTAAGTAGGTTGGGTAAATGAGAGTGGCTCGGAAAATTATTTGCGTAGCAAACTTGTTGACGTGGCCACTTTTTGCTAAGATTCCATCTGTGTTCTCCCTCTGTCCCTTTTCTTGTTCTCAAAAGGTTTTAAGATGACCTGAAATAATACATAACTCAGCAAGATGAATAACTTAAAACACAGGAAGGATACACACATGAAAAGCGTGGATAGAACAGCATTTCATAACAGTAACGTCATTAGCATTTTATGCTGGGTAATTCTTCCTGGCGGGGGCTCTTCTGTGCCTTGTCCTGTGTTTACTAGTACTGTACTCTCCAGCTAGTTGATATCAGCAGCATCCTCTGCTCCATTTAAGTTGCAAGAACCAAAAATGATTCCAGACATGGCCAAATGTCCTCTCGGTGGCAGAATCACCACCACCTGGAAAACACTGCTGTAGAGGAAGTTTTAGTCAGTCCCACCTACTGCAACAGCGTACCATAGGCTGGGTGGCTTATAAATAAACAAGCATTTATTTATCAGAGTTCTGGAAGCTCCTGAGTCCAAGAGCAAGCCACTGGCAGATTTGGTGCCCGACAAGGGCTCGCTTCCTGGTTTATAGAAGTTGTAGTTGTGTCATCACATGGTTGAGGGAGCAAAAGAGCTCTGTGAGATCTCATGTATAATGGGCTACTCCCATGCAAGGGGACTCCACTTGCATGACCTAATCACTTCCCAATGGCCCTGCCTTCAAATTCCATCACATTGGGGGTTAGTGTTCAACATAAGGATTTGGGGGGAACACAAATAGTCCACAAGAGAGGGTAAGGTAAAATCCAGCGTGAGGTTTGTGCAGCAACTGGACCCATGAAGTCTTGATGGGGATTGGACCTACCACAGTTTGTGGTGATGGGCTGCACAGGCTTCGCCCTGTGATTTCTAGTAGTTGAACGAGAGAAATGTAATGAATTATGTGGGGTCACAGGGTCCAAGCAGACTATAAGCCAGCAGAACCACACCTGATAGTATTGCAGAGAACCTAACAACGTTTCTCCAGGCTTCTATGTCCTCAACTATAATGAAGCTTCTGGTGGGCAGGGATTTTTGTCTGCCATTGTGCCCAGAGGCATACCTGGCACATAGCTGTTTAATAAAATTTTTCATAAAGAGGATTCTTGACATGGAGGATACTATTTAATAGAGGCTCCTCCTCACTTGTTTATACAAGCAGGACTTACATGGCTGTTTCTTACAGTATCATTAAATGGAAACATGCATTTCTGGGTGGCATAATCCAAAATGAATGTCAGCAAAACCACTCCAAAGTGGTCCAAGGTGGTAGCTCTGTCAGTGTCTGACTCAGGCTGTGTAGTTAGTTTTTAGGATGCTGGGGAAAGGAAGGTTGCATATTCTTCGTGCAGTGGTGAGCATGTGAAATGTTTCTTCTCTATTTGAGTGTGTAGAATAGAGGTAAGAATTCAGAGGTGCCATTTAGAAGGGTTAGGTGAGTAGCCATATGCTTTACCAGTCAAGAAGCTAAGAGAAAGTGGAGCTCGAGCTGAGCTACGGTTACAGTTATCAGCAACATTCTTAGTTAATGAATGCCTTAATGTGCCAAGCACTGTGTCAAACCCTTTCCGTCCATCATCCACCTGCATCCTCCCTACCTCTTAGGCTCATACTTGAGAGAGGAGTCAGGTAGCTTGGCCAAGGCATGACACTGCAATGGTTCTCCTGAGAGTTCAAATTTGGGTTAGGCTCCTTACTTCCATACAGCTGTGCCTCATGCACGCTGAACACCCTATAGCATGAGAATCGTAGCCGGAAATAATTGTAAAGCAGTACAAGCCAAGTTCTCCTCTGAGCCATAAAGAAAAATAAGACAACTCACTAAAATCGTAATCCGTTTAATTTCCTTACAAGCCGTTTGTGATAAAGTACACATGCAGAGATGTTTGCGAATGAGGTGACTTCCTCTATGGCAATTTCAATAACCAGCACGGCTAACATTTATTGTACACTTACTATGTTCTATGCATTGTTTTAAGTGCATATATGAACTTCTTTTAATCTCCACAATAACCTCAGGAGATAGTATTACTACTAACATTTTGTGTGAGGAAACAGGCATGAAAATAGTTAATTGTCTTAATTAGGATGATAAGCATTGACTTTTCTAACCATCGCGAAATTAGTATGAGTCTGGTAATGACTGTCTAAAAGATAAAACTCTATTCTATCAAATTTTAAAATGTCGTTTATAGGTTTTGGCTTAAAAGTAAATAAAATCCTGTTTTGAAATAAAGTCGATTCAGGATGCTCATTTGATTCCTTTTTGGATGGAGGCAGTAGAGCAGTTAATTAAGATTACAAGCATAGTCTGTGCAATTTGTTCATTATTCATTTTCATACCTATGGTTTTTTAGAATATTTAATATCAAGAAACAGAATAACTGAACATTGTCTTCATAACCCCATGTTACTAGTCAGTCTCTTACTCGTTTTTCATTTTTTCAGCATAAAAAAGACTACTGGTGAGCCTCATTGTGCATGCAGGTGACATTGATCATCCCGCTGAACTAATGAACTTTGGCCTTAGGGCACATGCATTCCGGATGGGTCTTTAAAATGCACGTGCCACATCTTGGGAATGGATGAGGAATTACAGAAAAGAGAAGAGAGTGTAGGAAAAGACTTGGATTGATAGACATAATTGAATTTGCTAGTTAGGATATAGTTAAGAGGCCGAATAATTCATTATTTAGGAATCACCTTCAGAGGTAGCTGTGTAAAAAAATTAGCATATTAGTTTGTATATAGAAAAGATTCTTTAAAAAGATGACGTTTGCTATAACCTCAGGGTCTTTTTCCTACATGAAGCGTTCAATTTTGTCAAAACGCCATGGACCCCATTTAGCATTTTCACCTTGAGTAACATTTAATATAATCTTACTCAACTTTGTCCAGCAATAGAAACCCATAATGGCAGATGTTCTTTATTTTTTGGTTATATTTTAAACTAAATACCAGAGATTGCCATTCATTCGTTCTTTCGAGCAATATTTAGACGGTGCCTTTTATGTAGAGCAGTGGACAAATGGAACAGACTAGTGCGTAATTTCATGCAAGTTAGGATCTAGTGGGAGAAGGAGAAAACAAATATAAAAGATCTAACATGGGGTGATTGATGCTAGGAAGAAAAATAAAGAGGGGAATGAAGTGGTAGGCATGCTGTTTTACACAAGGCAGTGGGAGAACCCACCCCTGGAAGGCTGACTGTTGAACAGAGACCTGGAGGGTGGGGGGATTGATGGGGGGGCGGTGGAGCCCGATAGCTATTATCTGGAGTGAGTCTCAAGCAGAGGCCATGGTCAAGGTAAGGGTGCTGGGTGAGAAGATGCCTGGAGCACCCGAGGTCCAGCAACAGGCCAAAATGGATCGAGTGGAATAGTAGCAGCTGGGATCAGAGACTTGTGAGTAGAGGTGGTAGGACCTGTAGGGCACAGCCAGGACTTGGGGTTTGCTCTGGGTGAGGGGAAGGGGAGGCCGTAGGACTCCAGCAGACGATATGGAGCATCCGGGTTCTGTTTTAGAAGATTGCTGGCTGCTGAGCTGAGACAAGGATAGAAGCAGGGAGATCTGGATGGCAGGGATAAGCGTGGTAGCAGTAGAGATGGGGAAGTGATTGGATCCTGGATGTGTAATTTTAGAGGTTGAGTTAGAGGAATTGGATATGGAGTGAACACAGAAGTTCAGAATAATTGTAAGGTTTGTGACTTGACTGGCTAGAAAAAGGAGTTGCAGTTTGCTGAAAATGGAAAAATAGGTTTATGTCTGTATGATCACTGTGATTATGTAGAAACTGTAAATTAGAGAAGTTGCATGCTTGAGTGTGAAAGTGTCTGGAGGGGAGGTTGGAGAAAATACCTAAGAACGCTGCAAGCTGAACGTTCATAGAAAGTTAGGATACAGGATACGCCCTTTTAAAAAGTGATGACGGTATTCCTGGGGGCTATAGCCATAGAGGAATAAACCCATGGTCCATATTTGGAGATAGTGGTGGCAGGGGTGGCAGAGACACTAAAAATAAGATCAAGACTCCTCAGTGACTTGCCTTTACTTGTTCTTTCTTTCTTTCTTTGATCCCATGAACTGGGACATCATGACCTGAGCCAAAATCAAGAGTCGGACACCTAACCACCTGAACCACTCAGGCGCTCCTACCTGTACTTTTAATTCATCTTTACTGATGGTAGAAGCCACATCGTGACAGTGATGGGTTCTTCTCTTTTTCTCAACCTGATCATTGTAAATAGCCAACCATGAATGGAGATCATAAATTCAGAAAATACAAATGTGGAGTTCTGGCGACAAGCTTTTTGATAGGACTGAGCATTTTGGAAACTTTGCCCCAAATCTGCATCAGACTTCTAGTACCTGTATTATACTTTTCTGTTCACCTTTTGTTCTCTAAGATGCTTCCATGCTTCCTGTGATGAACCGCTAGCAACAGCAGCTGTTTACATGGAAGTTGTATGTTTGATTCCCGTCTGACTTCGGCATTTAATGATATGCCCTGGATCTCTTCAAACTGTTTTGTGGTTCTTGGAACTACAGGAGGTTGAGAAAAACTAACCTGGGAAGTTTTGAGCAAATTGAGCCCACTACAAATCAATATTTGCTATTGGTGAATGAAGTAAGGTTATATTTCTGGAAAAAGTGTGTCTTTCCAGGATAGATTGTGACTAGCAGCAGGCTAGGTAAGTATGTGACAAGGGAAGAGGGCCACCTCTTCACTCCACCTCCCTAGGAGTCACTTGTCCGTTTAGTGAGGAAAATTAGAAGTGTGTGAAGCAGGCGTGATAAGTTCAAGCTTCGACGTTTGATTTAAAGGCAAGCTGTGTTGCTAGTTGAGCTTCTTGTAATACAAAGACTTGGGGAGTTTGGAAAAGTTGGAAAAATTAAACAGGAATCCTTTAAAGGGCAGTGTCCGAAGTGATAGGTTTGATGTCTGCCGTAAGCTCTAGGGTGTGATGAAATAATTGTCAGTGGAGCATGAGTGTTTGAATCCGGACAAAAAAGTGAAAAATAAATCGCAGGGCTGCAGTGGACCATTTTGAGAAGCTTTGACTAATTGTAGAAAGAAAAGTAGAGCCCCTGACAACCCAGCAAATTTGGAAAAATGATCTATTTAGAGAGAGCCCTGTTGGGATTGTGATTTGATGTGAAGAAGGAAATGGGGTTCTGGAGCATGGCGCTGTGCTACAGGTTTTTTTCCTTAGACCGTATTTGAAGCATTGACAGCCCTCACAGTTCACTGACTCCTTTTTCCCAGATTTAAAATAATACTCCCTCTTGAGGTTGTGTTTCTGATTAGAAATGCTGGCTTATGAACTAATAGCTTGTGGCTATATATGTGATGAAATAGATTTTTTTTCTTTCTTTTTTTCCTACACTTTTTCCTTTGTTTCCTTCTCCTCCATTTGCTTCACCTTTCAGGGCTTTGTTGGGAAATATGGAAGGAAATCATAAAATTCTTATTTAGGAATTATCTTCCCTTGGCTTATTTTTCCACCCTCTGCTAATTTGTGATATAACAATCTTCCCCAGAGAGAGTAATTGTAATTCTGCAAGCTGAAAAATGTAACTTCAGGTGAAAAAGAAGTAGCGGAAGTTGATGAACCTTAAACAATAAATATTTGTATTTTATGCAGCTGCCGCTAGTAATTAGGAGAAAATAACTAAGTGGAATGGCCTCTAAGTCACTCAAATACTCTGAGGGGTTCTGGGTGCGTTTACGGGATCCAGTAGCTAGGTATTGGGGAACGTTTTGTTGACTGTGGCACATTGCCACCTTGTGGCTGCAAGCTTTCCTTTTAATGCAAAAGCAAATTTCTCATATTAAGTCTACATGATAGAATCTTATTTTATATCTCCCCTACTATTTATAGTTCAAGGTGATAACGAAAGATTTGAGACATCTTAAAAGGATATATGTAATATAGGGTAGGAGAATTAATTGAAGAAAATGTCCTTGTTCTTAGAAGAGGCATATTGAAATTTTGCGGGGTGATGATCCCTAATGTTTGCAACTAACTCTCCACTGGGTCGGGGTGGGAGAAGAGAGAAGAGAGAGGAAAGGTAGTATGGCGAAAGGTGACAATGGGAATAAGGGTGCTCACTGTACTCTTCTTGAAATTTTTCTGTTGTTGGAAATTTTGTCCTTGAAGTTGCCAAACTGAAACAAAACAAAACAAAAACAACAACAAACGAACAAAAAACATTGACAAGAAAAAAAGAAAAAAAAAAAACCAGAGTAGAGGCATAAAATGGAGCCAAGAAAGAGGCAAAAATAACTTCTTCATGGTATAATGATCAGACCACATTCGAACCACCGATTGCTTTCTGCATTTTCCAGTAGCAGATGTGTCACGGTCCAGGGTTCTCTTGCTCCAATTTGGTGTCCATAAGGTTTGAGGCCAAAGTGTCTAAAATTATATGTAATTCCTTCTTAGAGGCTGTCCTAAGTAGGATGCTGCTGTAATAAACAGCAGACTCAACAAATAGCTTCCAAAAGTGCTATCTGGAATCTTTTCCCTACTGATCTGGCTGGTTCCTGGAGTGGAGACACCACTGGTTTTTCGAGGACCTCTCACAAGAATACTAAGTGGCCGTGAAATACAGTAAAAAATGGACCAGCATTGAATTTGAGGTGTACTTACTGACAAGTGTTTGAGACCCAGCTGTTCGGTGTTACTAATGAATACATTGAGCTTGGGGGAAAGTTGAAATCTTGTTAATAGCTGAGCCAATGAGGTCTGTTCCACCTCAGTGTGCTTGGGAGGAGTTTACTCATAGGCAGGGTTAAATTTCTTTTTGTGCCATGGTTTTGAATATGCTACAGTACATAGATAGACAAACGGACGATTTTGCTTCTAAATTACGTTTTCTTATAAAAGGAGTTCATGATAGTGCTAATCTCTGAACATTCAGACAGATATAACCAGATATCTGTTTCTCCACGCATGCAAGCAAAGCAAAGCAAATCTCAGCGAAGCATCCCTAAAGATGCTCAGATTTGAGCAGCGCTACGAAGTCTTGTCTGAATTTAAATTTCTACAAAGTTTTTTTCTGTGGCATTTGGAATTTCCATGAATACCTTTTGTACTTCTTTCTTGTTCTTAATAACTATCTGGATCTAGGTAGAAGCATATGAATATTTTTGTTCTCAGTAACCATCTAGACACATATATATGCATATATGCTCTGAAGGTGAACATTTTAGAAGATGTGGCCCCATTCAAGTTTGAAAGGTTTTCTTAGAAAAGGAGGACAGATCTTGAAATAAGTGTTGTGACACAAGGGATTCTTTTGTAGAAATCTGTCTCTTGAAGTGGTTTTAGTTTCTCTGATTCTTGTGACAGGTTTTCTTTTAAAAGGCTATAAAGTGATATAGGGGTGTATTGATTTGCATTAAGGGCTGTGGTGCTTAGAAATTTCCCTTCTCTGAGTGTATCTGAGCACCAGAAGCCTGTGGATTTTCTTTTGTGAACAACTAAAGAAGTGATCTATTGATTCTCTATAGAACAATATTACTCATTTTTTAGAGGCCTCATGGCCCACAGAAAGATTTATACCTTACACAGCGGCTCAGGACACACACACTTCATTGGACCCTAACAACTTCTACTATATATAAAAAAAAAATCTTGGTTAGATCTCCTAAATTTGGTTTCATGACCAACTAATTTGTCGGAACCCGCACCTTAAACGTCACTGCAGTTGAGATTTTGCAGTATGCCAGAATGTTCTCCAGATGCAGGACACAACAGTGAAACCCTGAATTCTCTAAAGTAACCACATTAAGAACAGGCTTGGGAGAGAGAGATTTGGAGAAGGATAAGAAAGGAAGAACATGGGGCTGGTTGGTGTTGAGAGTATCTTCCACCCGTGACACCCCTGTGTTTGTCTCTGCAGCTTGACCACATACTGTCACCTCCGCCCATGCCGTTTCGGAAATGCAGCAACCCGGATGTGACTTCTGGTCCCGCAAAGTCACTGAAGTTTAAAAGACAGCTGAGTGAGGACGGGCGAGAGCTGCGGAGGGGAAGCCTGGGAGGAGCTCTCACAGGTGAGTCCTGAATGACTGACGTGTAAGAGGAGGAATATTCTTGACTCACTGGTGGGTCCTCACAGGTGGTGTGGAAACCGGCCTGCTTCTGAATGGGCCTGGCCCTCTGCAGACCCTTTGGTGAAATCTAATTCAATCCAGAGAGCAGTAAAATTGAGGATTTTGTTTTATTTTATTTTATTTATTTTATTTTTATTGTATTCTTTCACATTTTTATTTAAATTCCACTTAGTTTACAAACAGTGTACTATTGGTGTCAGGAGTAGAATTCAGTGGTTCTTCAGTTATGTACAACACCCAGTGCTCGTCCTCATGAGCTAAATGGGTGATGGGTATTAAGGAGGGCACATGTTCTGAAACTGAGGATTTTACTGACAAAGTTTTACTTATTGAAATATAATTTACATACAACAGAATTAACCTGTTTAAGCATATGTGTGTATGGATTTTGGCAAATTTGTGTATATTTTGAAATGTATATTTATTTATTTTTAGAGAGAGAGAGCAGGGGAGGGGCAGAGAGAGAGGGAGACAGAGAATCCTAAGTTGGCTCTGTGCTGTCAAGGCACAGTGCTCTTGTGGGGCTTGATCTCACCAACTGTGAGATCATGACCTCAGCCAAAATCAAGAGTCAGAAGCTTAACCCACTAAGTCACCCAGGCGCCCTGATTTTGGCAAATTTTACATACCAGCATAGTTACTACCATAATCGAGATATAAAATCTTTCCTGTGCCTTATATTTGTCTTTCTCGCTGTCACCCCTCATTTTTTGGCCCCAGGCAACCAGTCATCTGCATTTCCTCACTGCAGAATAGATGTACCTCAAGAATTTAACATTAATGGAATCAAACAGTACATGTTCTTTTGTGTCTGGCTCCTCTTGCTCAGTACGTTTTTAAGATTCATCTGTGTTTGTGCATAGTATTGGTAATGTATATTGAACTTAATAAGGAACTGCCAAACCGTTTCCAAAATTATACCGTTTTACATTCCTACCAGCAACAGATGAGCAATCTAATTGCTCTGCATCCTTGCCAACTTGTGGTATTGCCAGCCTTTTTGATTTTAGCCATTTTAATGGATAGTCGTATCACATCGGTGATTTAATGTGTATGTTCTTGATGACTAAGTGATGTTGAACATCTTCGCATGTGCTTCTTGGACATTTATTTATCTTTTGTGAAATGTCTTCACATCCTTCATCCTTTTTTTTCTTTTTACCCATTTTTTAATCATGTCGTTAAATTTAATTTAAACAATTTTCAAATACAGAGAACATACAAATCACTTGTATTGACTTGAAAGATAGCCAACCAAAGATAATTTAAAGCACTTTTAAGTAACTCACCATATAAATTTTTCATATAATTCAACTTTACATCACTGAGGGTTATATTTATGTTTCTTTCTGAGTGCTTTTTTCTGTGAAAATAATTATCTTTGGAGAAACTATTTTTTATTTTATTATTTTTTTAAGTGCTTATTTGTTTTTGAGAGAGTGAGAAAGCATGCACATGTGGGAAAGGGACAGAGAGAGAGAGGGAGATAGAGAATCCCAAACAGGCTCCACACTGTTAGCACAGTGCTCAGCGTGGGGCTCAGTCTCACAAACTGCAAGATCATGACCTGAGTCGAAATTAAGAGTTTGACGCTTACCTGACTGAGCCATCCAGGGGCCCGAGAAACTGTTTTTTAAACTCCAAAGCAGAGTTTTCTCTGTATATGACAGTTTTCTCTGCCAGTTCTTAAATGGTCTGAAAAATAAGTTGAGTTATTCACATTTTTTGGAGAATTATGGGTTTTGACCTCTGCGGGATAAATTTCTGGGAACAGCAAGGATGCTGGCATAGGCTCAGTAGAGTCTGGAACATTTGACCCATTGTGGCTTACTGCAGAGTGAAATTGACCTCAGGCCAAAGGGAAGAAATTCATCAAAACTGTTACACTTCACTAAGTTTAGGCAAATGCTCATATTGAGTTGTATTGATACTCTTTGAATGCTTGTAAGGATATTTTTCTTTGCTTTCCTTTTATAGATTCAGACTATTTGCTTTTTTAAGTGGGAGATCCTAAACATTATTATTCCAACCCTTATTTTGTAGAGAAATTAAATCTTAATGGTTAAAAGACTCATCGCTTTCCTTACTCATTTCACTTAGGAAACTTACTTACTTTGGTTATACTATTTTTGTCCAGAAGGAGGGGCAGTAATTTTCTCTCCAATTTTTTGCTAGAGGGGTAGCATTTTTTTAAAAAAACAATGTAGGAGTATAGCTCTTGATGCAGATAAATGACCCAAATCATGAAATTTGGCGTACAGCTTTAAAAAAAAAGTCTGGAGTTGATTCCCATTTCATAATCTCAATAGCTCTAGCAATTCTACTCTTAAATATTTAGTGTGCTATATATATATACACTTTATTTTATTTTCTCTTATTGTATACACTTTATTATTTTTGGGTACACTTATTCTATATAATTGAGTGTCAGGTTATATAATTAAAAAAAAGTTTTATTAGCTCTTAGGAGAGAGAGCTTAAAAGAATCTCATGAACATCCGTTTTATTTATTTATTTATTTATTTTATTTTATTTTTTTAATAGTTTATTGTCAAATTGGTTTCTATACAACACCCAGTGCTCAATCCAACAAGTGCCCTCCTCTGTGCCCACCACCCACTCTCCCCTCTCCCACACCCATCTCTCCCCTCAGTTCTTTCTTATTCTTTGAGAGTCTCTCACGTCATGTCTTCCTCCCTCTCTGTGGCTTTTTTTTTTCCCCCTTCCTCTCTTCCCCTCCCCCCTGGTTCTCTGCTAGGTCTTCCAAAGCCTACCTATGCGTGGGAACATATGGCATCTGTCTTTCTCTGCCTGACTTATTTCACTCAGCACAATATCCTCCAGTTCCATCCATGTTGCCACACATGGCCAGATTTCATTCTTTCTCATTGCTGCATAGTATTCCATTGTATATATATACCAGAGCTTCTTTATCCATTCATCAGTTGATGGACACTTAGTCTCTTTCCATGATTTGGCTATTGTCGAAAGTGCTGCTATGAACATCGGGGTACATGTGTCCCTATGCATCAGCAATCCTGGATCTCTTGGGTAGATTCCTAACAGTGCTGTTGCTGGGTCATATGGTAAGTCTATCTTCATTTTTTTGAGGAACCTCCACACAGTTCTCCAGAGTGGTTGTACCAGTTTGCATTCCCACCAACAGTGCAAAAGGCTGCCTGTTTCTCCACATCCTCGCCAGCATCTATAGTTTCCTGATTTGTTCATTTTAGCCACTCTGACTGGTGTGAGGTGGTATCTCAGTGTGGTTTTGATTTGTATTTCCCTGATGATGAGTGATCTTGAGCATCGTTTCACGTGTCTGTTTGCCATTTGAATGTCTTCTTTGGAGAAATGTCTATTCAAATCTTCCACCCATTTATTCACCGGGTTATTCGTTTTTTGGGTGTGGAGTTTGGTTAGTTCTTTATAAATTTTAGATACCAGTCCTTTATCCGATATGTCATTTGCAATTATCCTTTCCCAATCCGTTGGTTGCCTATCAGTTTTGTTGGTTGTTTATTTTGCTGTGCAGAAGTTTTTATCTTGATGAGATCGCAGTAGTTCATTTTTGCTTTTAATTCCCTTGCCTTTGGAGATGTGTCAAGTAGGAATTTGGTGCGTCTTAGGTCAAAGAGGCTTTTTCCTGCTTTCTCCTCTAGGATTTTGATGGTGTCCTGTCTCACATTCAGATCCTTTATCCATTTAGCGTTTATTTTTGTGAGTGGTGTAAGGAAGTGGTCTAGTTTCATTCTTTTGCATGTTGCTGTCCAGTTCTCCCAGCACCATTTGTTAAAGAGGCTTGAACATCAGTTTTTAAAAACAGTTGCTTGTAAGTTTTATTGAAATATGAAGAAGACATTCTAATTGGTCCTCTAAATAGCTTCGCTGAGGATTTAATGAAAGAATTTATGCAAAGCATTTAGCACAGCCATAGGTGGCTATGAATATTTTGTGCCGCATGAATTGAATTTGGTATATTTGCACTTGATGAAGAACTTGGGCTTCTGAACATCAGTTTGGATCGTTTATCCATTGAGTTTCTACATTGTTTCAGACACTGTGCCAGTGTTGGGTTGGAGCAGAAAGAAAACGTCATTTCCGATCTTGAAGAGTTTCTATTAGTTATAGGCAACTATGAATTATCACATGTGATCGTACCTTGGGATATACTTGTTGCTAAACTTAATTAAGTCAAACTGGTTTTGCCATCAGAAATTTGTACCTGATATATTTTGTAACATAATGACCAGCCATCTTCCTATTGCTTAACTCTGTTTTAATCTAAAAGACTCTTTTCTTCGGCAATTTTTCATTGCTTTCTTTAAAACAAAGATGCGGTGAAGGCTTATAGCTTAAAACTTTTGACATTCAATTATCCTTGATAAGTTTCATTGAACTTCATTTTTTGAGAGGAAAATCTATGATGTTTTCATCTACTTACCACTAATAGTAATGAGAGCTAACCTTGAGAGCCTACTATGTAGCCTGCACTGTTTTTAGGGAATTACATTTATTGACTTACTTGTTTTTAAACTTCTTTATCCTCCTGTGAGGGAGGCAGTCTTATCCCCATTTTACAGGTGAAAACACTGAGGAGGAGATAGTTCGACTCAACTGCACAGAGTTGTGGTGTTCACAAACAGCAGAGCCAAGATCTGAATCTGAGCATTGTGGCTCCAGAGTCCATTCTTGTAAATAACGCCCTGTTCCTAACGCAGTAGGTACCCAGTAGGTTTCTAGTAAACTCCAGCAGGATTAATTGGAGTGAATGCTAGGTGGGAAAATCTTGCTCATTTGGAATCCTTGGCTGACGAAATCCATGGAGATACTTGTCCCTTAATTACAAAAGTAAAATAAAACTATACAATTAATTAATAATTAAACAATCGCACATTCGTTAACTCAGCCTTTGTGTTGCTCACATTTTGTCACAAGGAAATAGTTGTGAATGTGTGCAGAGAAGTAATAATAGTTAGATCAGCACCATTTATTATAGTTAAAATTGCATATCATCTAAATACCTGGCAAAAGATATGGGCTAAACGTATTATACACATAAAATGGAAAATAATTGTAAACATAAAATATCATGTAGTAAAAGAATATGTTGTAATATTGACATAGGTGCACAATATGTTTTTAATGTGAAATCCCATTGTTGAATGGTCTCATGGCCTTGCTTGCTTCGCAGGTCTTGCTATAAATGTAATGAAATAATTGTATACTTAACATGAGGAAAGAAGACAATTCCTGGGATCATCGTTGACTGGGTTCCCTTTATTAATGGGCACATGAAAGATGTTATGGCCTTCTTTTATACGCTGCAGTTGAATCCATGAGACATTTTTTGCCACAGAGTTTTCCTGAGGCATTAAGTAGTTTATCAGTTGGTGACAGTATTGTGTAACTACTAACTTTCATTGACCAACAAGTATTTCTTAGTCACATGGTTGCAAGTCAGGGGTTTTGGATACTTTTGTCTGGGCTCTGCTGGGATTGGTTCTAGGATGCTGTTTGAGTCCAGATTTGCTCAATGTGTCTTTCTTCTTTCTTGGACCAGCAGCACCTACCCAAGGCATCATGTTCTGGTAAAAGACAGGAGCATGAGAGTGCATATCCATCAGCTCAGGCACATTTCAAGCCTCTGTGGACATCATGTCTGCTAATTTTCTATTGGCCACAGCAAGTCACATGGTCAAGCCCAGAGTCAAGGGGTAGAAGCATGCTGTACCCACACGATACCTAGGCCAAGTTGCAGATGTATAACACTGCTGCAGGGGAGCAAAGAATTGGGACCAATAATTCTGTTTGTCATAATTAGCCTCTCTCTCTCTTTTTTTCAACAATCTTTACACCAAAATATTTGCATTTACCTATTTTTTAATTATAACAGTGATATCTCTTTAAGACAAATCAGAAAATGAAGAGGAAAAAAATCCAGAAGCCCTTAAGTCCACCATGTATAGATATCCATAGTTGAACTTTTGGCATTTTCTTTCCTAACTAAAATTTAGAATTACCTAAGGGTATTAGATTAAGGGAAAAAACCATCAGTACTTATTTTTTCCCCAGGGCTAGCTTTTAAACAACAAACACAAAGTTGACTGTATTCAACCCTGCCTGAATTTAAAAAAAAAAATTTTTTTTTTTAGACTAAAGCTATTTTCTGTCTTTATGGCCTGCAACTTGCTAAATAGGCACCCAGAAGCGTCATGTAAACACTGACTGAGCTTTGGGAACCCCCTGATGGGTAAGAGGAGCGTTATTCTAATTATTATACAGACCCTTAAATCTAGACATAAGTACATGGTAACGTGCTTGACAGTTCACAGCGAGGAAGCTGCACAATGAAGGACAAAAGCTCAGGATCTTGAGTCTTGGCTTCTTGATATGCGAAGGAGTGTCCTGAACGGTGGTCCTGAATTTCACAACTGTGGTACATATTGGAACCCTATTGGTCAAAAAAGGCAGGATTCTTTTTCTTATGAAGAAAGTTGTGTTTTTCAAAACATACTGGCTTGTTTGGAATGTAAAACAAAGGAATCTATATATGTTTGTAAGTTGCTTCTAATAATAATAAACCAACTTTGTAGATAGCGTAAACTGGAATTTGTAACACAGCATAGTGGTGTTCTATCTTGGGGGAAATACTGGGGCATTTTTTCTTTCTTGGACTGTGGTAATCAGTTTGGAATAACATCTGAAAAAATTTTAAAAGCATTTCAGAATGAATTTTACTTCAAGACAGAAAGGAAAAACAAACAACCCTATCCTAAAAAGCATTTTTTTTCTTTAAAATTAACCTGGAGGCCATTGTGTTTCAGTGCTGTGTAGAGCTTAATGGGTTTCCCATCCTAGAGGCCTCCTTAGCTTACTGGGCAAGACTAAGAATTCAGATTAAAGCGACCTTTATTTTACATAAAATAAGACTTTTTTTTAGTCGGTAACCTTGGTATTTAGTAAATATTGCTCCTGAATGTTCTCCTTGATGCCCTAGATTTTTTTCTGTTGATAATTTCATCCAACGAAGGCCTGTACAATGATGATGTATGTTAGAATGCCATAACAAGCAAACCAAAACCTATCAGTGGCTTAACACAATGCTCATTTATTTCCTGATCATGTACATATTTTTGGTTAGCAGCAGCTGTCTTCCTCATGCTGAGTCATTGACACACACTTCTTCCATCTTCTGGTTTTGTTCTTCCCTGTGGCCTTAATACACCATGCTCCTGGATGATAGGAGTAGAAAAACAGAGAAGAAGGCTTTCCATCTTCTTCAAAGTCCCAGTCTAGAAGAGACACATTCTTCTTGTCCATTCACATTCTTTCTGTCAGAATTCTGTCACATGGTCACAGCCAAATGCCAGCCTGGTGCCGCTGTTGGGGACAGGGTGGGGCCCGGGGGGACTAGCATGGTCCTTACAGGTCCATTGCCTGTGTGTACAGCTATACAAGAGTAAGTGGCATCATGGCACTTTCTGAGTTGGGGAAGCCTGACAGAGACATAGGTCTTAATAAAGAAATAGAATGTGGTAATTTCCATTTGCAAACTGGGTATGTCAGGACTGAGGAATCACAAAAAGAGAGAATTGTATTTTGAGAAGGAAAGGATTAGCTCTACCTAGGGAAGATGCCCAAAAATGGTTATTGGATTCGGCAGTACAGTCACTGATAACCTTGGGGACAGCAGCGAAGTGGGACAAAAAGCTAGGGTGGAGTGGGGTAAGAGCAAACGGTAGTTAAGAAATGGGAGGTAGCTAGTGGGTAGACAGTTGAGTGTAGATAGCTGTCTTGAGAAGTGCTGGCGTGAAAGGGACTAGACATATTGGTGGGAGCTGAAAAGGTTTGAGGGGTAGAAGGAGACCTCTTAGAGTAGAGTCCGTGTGAGCCTGTTTGTCAGGTGTTGAGAATGATACTGAAGAAAGCCAAATGGAAGTGCTTTGGCAGGAACCTGGAAAAGTATACAGAGTGCATGTCAGAGGCTGGCTTTTTTTTTTTTTTTTTATGGAAGAAGGGACACTTCCTCTCTTGTCATTGGAGGAAGGAAGCAAGAAAGGATGTAAAAGTGGGTCTAGAGCATAGAATACTATACAACAACAAAAAGGAATGAACTATTGATGGGGATGACAGCCCGGGTGAATCTCCAGGAAATTAGATTGCATAAAAAAAAAAGCATGCTGTATAATTCCATTTGTATATACCATTCTCAAAGTGACACACTTGCAGAAGTGGAGAACCGGTGAGCGGTTCCCAGGGCTTTAGGAGGGGGAGGTGGGAGAGAAGTAACCGTGTCTCTAAATCAGTGACATGAGGGATCCTCCGCTGATGGACATGTTCTGTATCTGTGCCAAAGTCATTGTACTGATGCTTATTCTATACTATAGTCTTGTGAAGCATTCCTGTTGATGAAAACTAGGCAAAGCATACGTGGGATCTCTCTGTATTATTTCTTACTACCACACATGAATCTGTATTTACCTCAAGAGAATGAGAAGTTTCATTTTTAAATGTCCCCTTTCCATATCACTGCTGTCAATAAATTTGCCTGATAAAAAGTAGGTAGTTTAATGGATTTGATAACTTCACTTTTCTCAATGCATTATGAGACCCCTGAGTAACAGTTGGCAGGGTTATATGGGAGTCGAGTAGAGAAGAAAGTCAAATGGTCTTGGAGAACAGGAATGGAGCTGTAAATGTGGTAGGATTGCTTCAAAGCATTAGCTCGTTTAAGATCTGAGGTCATGAATTGAAAGCGAAGGCTATCGACATGCTTGAGGAAAAGGTAAGGGCCCAGGGAAATGAGTGTACTGGGAACAGTACTTCCACAGAGCATAGATGGCAGAGAAGCTTGGTTGAGGGTCATGTAAAGATAGCGGTGGGAGAGTAGAGTTGAGCTGTAGAAGATTGAGTGGAGTTTTCGTGCCTTTGGTGGAATTTCTCAGTGGTGGAGCCAAAGCCCATGGGAGTTTGGAAGGAGGACTGGTAGTGGGGACCTGGGCATGTGGTTGTGTTGGGGACTGAGCACTGGGTGAGATGAGTTGGATTTAACCAGGCCCTGAAGGATGAGTGCAATGTTAGTATTTTGATATATGGCAAAATTTGAAACTCTTAGAGGGCAGATATTTGCAGTTGTAAATGGTGTTCGTTTGTGATACTTTCAGTTTAGGTTCTTGGCTCTTGGACAACAGAGAAAAAATCCCTGATCCACAGATAATTCACCCTTAAAGTTACAGTGGTTTAAAAGTATCCTATTTCTATTTGTTATGCGATTTGTCAATACCTTAAAAATCGCCAGACTTGGGGCTCCTGGCTGGTTGGTTAAGCATCCAACTCTTGATTTTGGCTCAGGTCATGATCTCACAGTTCATGTGTTTGAACCGTACATCAAGCCTCAGGCCAAATAAATAAATGAGTCAGCCTCCCTATCTATCTATCTATCTATCTATCTATCTATCTATCTATCTATATCTATCTATCTGTTTCCAGGCTGAAGGTATATAACTGGGAACAGGAATTTTTTTAAAATTAGTTTCTTGTTATATTTTAGAAATTGTAAAATTGTATAGTTCATCAACAATTGTTAAGCAAGTTGGAGGATGTCTACCATTTTTCTGAATTACTAAGCAGTCAAGAGGCAAATCCATTAGTATCTTCTTCCTGGTGAGAGTGCCTGCTTTAAAGTAGTCTTTGAAACCACTGCTGTCTTCACTGCCCTTATGTCATTCTATGTCTAGATGTTTCATTGGTATCTAGGTGTTTTAATTACAAGATGATTCTTGTGGTGTATTTTTGTTGTGCAATCTCTCCTTGTCAGAGTAGCCATATCTCCACACTCCTGAACTTAGTGGGACAGCTGTTAGCCACTTCCTTCAGCAGGTACTACCTCCCAGTGGCTGTCTGTCAGGAAACCTTCTGCGGTTGCTCATCTCCCGTGCAGATGGCCTACCAGTGAGTCATTGCTCCACCTAACAGAATGATCACAAGGTGCTTCCCAGCCCCCTGATCACCTGCTGCCTAGGAACTGCCATGTGGCCACCTTGTTCAGGCCAGGCTGCAGAGACCTCTTTGAAAATCAACCACATATGTCTTTCAGGCCTCTTGCACCAAGGAAGCCTTCCCAAGAGGTGATGATGTCATGCATGCTCAGAGAATTAATTAAGGGACGAGTCTAAATGAGGACTTGAAGAATCAAACGTGTTTTTCTTATACTGGGAATGCTTTGAAGTGGGGTGAGCTCCAGAGAGTGCTGGGAGCCGTGCTAGGTCAGCAAATCTGGCTCTTCAGAAAGCAGTTTGACAATTTTGTACCAGATAGAAAGACTTCAAAATTAGTTCTGAGTGTTAATTAAGGTGTTGTTGATAGACAACTCAGTTTCTCTTAAGCTTTTTGAGGTGCCTTCTGCAGAGCAAAAAGTATCTTGGGCCTTAAATCATCATTGACTAGGTTGCTAGGGTAGGAAAATCAGCTGAATACTTAGGTAGAGCCGAACCATTCTGACTTGCAAAATAAGTTGGCCTTCTTGACCTTTAGCTGGGTGTGGTGGATGTGGCAAATCAAATATGGTGTTGTCAAAGTTTTTGCTGGGATTATTCTTTTTTTTAATTTTTTAAAGTTTATTTTGAGAGAGACAGAGCGAGTGGGGGAGGAGGAGAGAGAGAGAGAGAGAGACAGAGACAGAGCATCTCAAGCAGACTCCATACTGCCAAGTGCAGAGCCAGATGTGGAGCTTGAACCCACAAAACCATGAGGCCATGACCTGAGCTGAACCAAGAGTCAGACACTTAACAGACTGAGCCACCCAGGCATCCCAATTGCTGGTATTATTTTAAAAGTTGTATTTGTCTGGGTGCCTGGGTGGCTCATTTGGTTAAGTGTCTGACTCTTGACTCTTGATTTCAGCTCAGGTCTCATGGTTTGTGAGTTCTAGCCCCACATTGGGCTCTGCACTGAGAGTGAGTAGCCTGCTTGGATTCTCTCACTCCCCCTCTATCGGCCCCTCCCCAACTCATGCTCTCTGTCTCTCTCTCTTAGAATGCATAGATAAACCAAAATAAAAAGTTGCATGTGTCTAAATATGTAAGGAGACTCTCTGTATCAATGAGGCTAATGAAGAAATTTAATAGAAACAAACCAAAGATGCATGACTGTTCAGACGCACAAAGCACTAGGCTTCCTCACTCGCCCTTTTAAGTGTCTGTCTTGCCCTCTTAATGTCTCACCCATATTTTTTGTGTTCTAGTGTGGTTCTATAAATAACAGATGTGAATTATTCCTGAGAAAAGAATGAATTTATCAAATCCGTGTATCAAATATTCAAGTTGTTCTTTTTCTAAAAATGTTTATTTATTTATATTTGAGAGAGAGATCATGAGAAGAGAAGGGGCAGACAGAGAGAGAGAGTGAGAGAGACAATCTCAACCAGGCTCCATGTTGTCAACACAGAGCCTGATGAGGGGCTCGAATCCATCAACTGTGAGATCGAGACCTGAGCCAAAGCCAAGAATTAGACTGTCAACTAACTGAGCCACCCAAACGCCTGAAAAATTCAAGTTGTTTGTTCATAAAACTTACTTTAGAAGAGAAAGTTGGTTTCTGTTGTTGTTTGGTTTGGTTTGGTTTGGCATTTTTATCAAGGGTTTGACTTTTTGAAGAGGGATTATCATGTTTTTTTTTGGTTCTCTCTCTGCTATGTTATATTTTTGTACATCCCTGAAAATTTGTTTCTCTCTGATAGGGTGGACCGAGGTCTAGCATGGCCGGACATAGTCTTCCTATCCTTTCTGCATTGTGTACTTTCAGGTTCTGAAAAGTGTGCAGTTTCCAACCTTATCTTCTCAGTCCCGTGTACATATCATCTATAAAAGATGAATTCGTTTTAGCTCCTTGTGACACTTTTGGTATATGTGAGGAAGGCACAAAACTTGAATTGATAATATCATAGTTAAGAACATGAAATGTAAATTTAAGTAACAGAAAATCAGTGTGGCCTGTTAAATCCCACACACAGCACTCTTCGAATGAGTAGGGAGGGGGAGATAAGGTTGGGGAGTGCAAGGGAGATGGCAGGTGCTGCCATTTCATGTCACCCTGGAGCACATTTATGCAGTTGGATATGGGTAACTGGCTCTTCTGGTGACATTGTCTTAACAGGTGCAGGGAAAGTGTACCACAGCTGCATAGAGGTGCGTGCGAGGTGCTAAGTGCTCATGTGCCGAAATCCTCCGAATAACACAGGCATGGTAGTGGGATGTGATGCAGTAGCCTTTGGGGGAGACATGGGTCAGAATGGGATACAAGGAATAAACTGAATGGTATTTCAAGATGGAAAGCAAGTGACTTGACTGGGTGACTTGTTAGGTTATGCACTGCTGTTTCAAGGTATAATGGGAATCATGAAATGGGGCTCAGAGGCCCAGATTCTGGTGACAAGCACCTCTAAGTAAGGCCTGGCTTGGTTTCTGGCTCTTATTTTCGTCATCTATAACATGAGCAGGTTGGATCAGACAGTCTCCAGTCCCTTCAAGCATGAGTAGTAAATAATTTTAGCTACCAAGATGAGAGAGGGGGGAAGTCTTGACAGAGACTGGTTTCCCTTCATTTTCTCCCTTCTCACGTAAATACTGTCCACTGTTGAGTGCAGAAGCCCACTGTCTCCCCTGGAGGAGCATTCCAGTGATGTCCTGTCACCGGCCTCTGAAACCGAGTACCCCAGGCCATCCATCTCTTGTTTAAAGCTCGTTTTCAGCGGCTAATCAAAGATCAAGAACGTAGACCTGTTTTTAACTTCCTGGGTGGAAACTGAAAATGAAGCTGACTTTATGTCAACTCCACAGTAAAAAGAGTATAAGCAAAGGAATGCAAATGCCACCAACCGGGAAGTTTAAAGATTTATAAAAATTAGTGTTTCTGATATATTAATGACTCCGGTGGTGGTAGCCTGCATTTGTCATTGTCATGTTCCATTGTCATTCAAGTACTTAATCAACGCCTATTGTCAGGGCTACATTTATTTTCTTGTGTCTGCCTAGCCAGATCATTTCTCTGTTCTTTGACAGCACTGTGTCAGGTGCCCTGCATCACACCAGGGCCAGAAGGGAGAGCTTGAGGGTAAGCCCATCCTTGCTTTTAACCCATTGCTGACTGGCTCACTGCTGGGAGTGAGACTTTTGAAAAGAAAGTACAGTATCATTTAAACGTCCTTTTCCTTCTTTCTGAATAAGAACACAAGTGGAATCATTACTACCCTACATGATTAACCTTGTACCAAATTAGACTTGAAGGATTTTGCATAAGATAGCAGACTTACCAGCCCCCAAGTCCCGAGAGAGGCACGTATGTATGTTAAGTAACATGGACATTTGGCAAGTGTTCAGGTGTATGCGTGCACGCACGGCTGTGTGCCCTT
>JAINVK010000897.1:0-97108 GCA_030068075.1 Paguma larvata
GAACACCTAGTTCAGTTTCCTTACTTTAGATATGAGAAACCTCAGCCAAGCCTATTTGCCTCAAGAAAGAGCAATGACTAGAATCCCCAGGGGGCTCCAAAAGACTTCGTGATGCTGCTCTCACCCAAACAGAGCCAAATCTCGTGAGAGGAACCATTGCTGGACAGGCTGACTAATAATATGGGCTCAGTAGATTGAACCACCCCTCAAATCCCAAAAGATAGGATGAAAATCAAGCACCAAGTGACAAAAGAATGCCTTAAACGAACATCATAAGAGATATATTTTTGATCTGGAGAGAAAGAAGCCTGTAGTCTTAAACACAATTTTTTAAAACCTGCAGGATTTATATTCTGCGTAAGGAGTGGGAATACATTACCAAAAGCTGCTGCTGAGCACATTAATGTAAAACTAACTAAATAAAACCACGAGGTCTGAAGGAGAGAGAATTGCCATTGGCCTAAGCGAGAAAGAGATGATGTTTAAACACTGAAATGCCCCATCTCTTGGCTTATCCTTGGCTCCACGTCCTTCATCTTTGGAAAGCTGAAGTATCGTTAACCCAGTCACATCATGCCTTGTAGATGGTAATCTCATTTAATTCTTTCCTGAATTCATTATAGTATTAAAAAGCCCTGCCTAAGATCTATAATGTAATATTACCACGATTTAGTCCTTGCCAACATTCAGCATCCAAACCATCCTGTCTCCCAGAATATATTACAAAGACATTTCACCATAAACTTAGTTGTCTTTCAGAAACGAATACAAATAGCACCTTGTTTGATCTAATTAGGTTGAAACGGAGCTTTGATCTATCTTCCGTGTTTAATAACGGGTGACCTATCATGTGTCGATTCTGCTTCCCTCCCTGCTTCCCAGAAAATACCCCCTACTCCTTCAGATTTCACAGACTTCCTCGTTACTCTTTGTCGTGTGTTTGTTTGCTTTCCCAGGTGATTAGTTTAGTAGAATCCCTGCCTGGAGAATGATTTTGGATTTGCTAGTGCTGATTTATTTACTTGCCAATGCCACAGCAGCGGCATCAGGTATTTGCATTAGCAAACAGAAATTATTACCGTGACATCTTTGGTGTCATATCTGCACATACATAAAATTATGAATGAAGACACATTGCCTTTCAAACACCGACAATATTTTTTTGGAGCATCTTGTGCCCATGTGCTTTTCTGAGCAAATGGTAATATAATATTTTTAGGAGTATTGACTTGTCAATATACCACTGTACAAACCCAGCATTTTCAAGTACTAACCACACATATGTTAAAAAGAAATATTCCACCACAGAGAATAATACATAAACACAAATCTAAACCTTCCTTTTATCTACCTGAGTTAACATATATTTTAGGCATATCTCTCCTTAAATTATAAATCTAGAAGTCGGTCCTGCTGGAGAAGTTCATAAACAGCCAGGCAGCATTTCTACATTACTTATAATTTAATGGCATGTGCATTTGTATGTCTGTCTACAGAGACAAAGGCTTATTTTCAAGCTTCTGGTAATCCCTTGAAGGAGGAAAATATGGGCGTGCCAATCCAGGACTTTTATAAAAAGAGACTTACAATGCCCCAGTGTCCTCAAGATCCGCTCAAAAGACCACCTGAGAGGAGAAGTCCTTTTAATAAAATAGTCACTCAGCCCTTTGGATGGGATCCCAAGGAAGACCTTTCAGACATCAAATTACGCTGTACAGCCAATTTGCAAAACTGGAATACATTTATGTCTTATATTCTCTCTTGGTAAAATAGAAAGGCAGGGAAATGGACTTTAGACTACCCTTCAGTGGGAAAGAAAGCTAATCTTTTTCCTTCACTTATTTTTAAATGCACTAAACTTTTACTGATAGTAGAAATGTGGAAATAGTCTGGGAAAGAAATTCTAAAGACCAGAACTGCATGAATCATTTTAAAATCTTGTTTCTAAAATTGTGAATGTTCCTTCCCTAAAAATTAAGTTGTATTAACAAGGCACGCCCTTTCGGGCTGATTAGACTCTCCTCTGTGTGTCCCTGCAATTTGGGGGGCTAGCACCACTGGGTAATTATGCTTTGGGTTATACAACAAGAGCCCAAAGAGGTCTACTTTATAGGAAAAAGAGAAAATTTGAGAGATGAGCTGCAGCATGAGAATCAGACATTCCCCTGAGGTTCATCTGTAAAAACCAAGTTCTTTATTTGAAATATATCATATCGATTAACTGTTAACTGCTTATAATTTTATATTACCTTATAAGAAATTAAAATTCAAAATATTTTTAAAAATTTATTCAGAGATAGATATATATAGTTAGTTATTGGTCACCACTTATTCTCAACCCTAGTTTTGCTTCTCAGAACTTTCACAGAAATCTTTGTATATTTAGTCATGATAAGCCATGTTTTCCTGCAATAGTAAATTAACCCCTCAAATCTCAGGGGCTTAACACAATAAAGATGTATTTCTCACTCAGGTCCAATATAGGTAGGTGGGGTCTCTACTTGACCTAGTTACTCAGGAAGCCAAGTGATAGACACTCACATCTCAACATGTGACCTCACTATCAAAAGAGGGAAAGAACAAACAAAAATCAGCCTATGCTTCATCTCAGAGCTCACATGAATGACTTGTACATTCAGCCTCAGCCAGTACAAATGACATAGCTCCGACCAACTAGAATGCAAGCTGTGACCTGTGAGTGAGCAAACAGACATTCAAAGAGCATTAAGTGTCTCTGACATGCCTGGAATCCTTTTTCTGAAGGTGAGAAACTCTCGCACTAAACTCACTCAAAATCAGGCTTGGTACAGTCCAACTTTAGAGAGATGGCCTCCCTTGAAAACTCTTCCTCCTTGTACCTGCTCCCTGGCTTTACAATCAAAAGCCATTGATCAAATCGATTCTTGTTTTTCAAAGAACAGTCCAAAGTAACATTTGATTTCTCATTAAAGAGGTATTAATGAGAATAGAAAGAGCTCTTGCCTAGAATAAACAGAAGAATCTGAACCTCGCTCTAGCGTTTATTAGCTAAATACTTCATTTATAAATACTTTTATTATTTCAACTTGCCTCGGGGATTGTCCCAACTAAATTATAACAAAATAAAACCCTAACCTATCTCAATACCTCCAATAACACCAGCATAGCACCCTGCTCAGGTGTTCAATTGATTTATAGCTACATCAGAAGTCCTTTTTTCAGGTTGGGTATATCACATATTCATTCTCATCAGGGAGAAAAGACCACATCTGTCTGGCACTGACTTTCATATAAAACTGCAAGATGTAACCATATTTTTGACATTGAGTTTCAGTATTTCTGATTCTGTCAAGTAAGCTTCTGGCTCAGGCAAACTCTCACTTAGATCAGGGCATGAGGTTTTGATTAATATGTTGATCTGAAATCTCTCCCACATTAACACTCTCAGGGAATAACTTGAGTGTATTTGATCTTCTTCTTAAAAAGGAGATGGAGTGTTCCACTCTTTGCACTTTACATATTATCTCTGAAAAGTTAAACCAGTCTTTATTTTCTTAGCTAATCACATCTAGCTATCTCCACTTGGCTTTTAAACACGACTTAATCTGACCTTACCCTATTTCTCTAACCTTATTTTGCGAAGACTACTATTAAGTCAGAAAACGTTTTAGATTAAATACACCTGTCCTCTAGAGGAAATAGTTTCAGGAAATTGCGAAGGTTTTAAAACATTGTTGACCTCACCCTCCTCCCCATCCAACCTTGAACTTGGACAGGTCTGTGACTACTTAGACCAAAGGAGTATGGCCAAAGTGACTCTGGATGGCTCTCAAGATGGATTGCGAAAGGTAATGCAACTTCTGCTCATATACTGGAACATTCATGCTTGAAGTCCTGAGCCACCATGTGAGAAGGGTAACTATCCCAAAGCCATACAGCTATATGGAAAGGTCATATTGAAGAGGAAACCAAACCACATGGAGAGGCCACTTGTACGAGCTTCGCTCAGTAACTACAGTCTTTGCATTGTCCCAGGCCCCGGATCAGACATGTGAATGAAGAAGTCCTCGGATGAGTCCATGCACCTGTCTTTTTAGTCTTCCCAGCTGAAGACCCAGGTTTCATGCAATAGGGACAAACCATCCTCACTTCCAGTCTGAATGTTTAACCTAAGGAACCAATAAACATAATAATGGTTATTCTAAGCCTCCAAGTTTGAAAGAATTTGTTATGCAGCACTAGTAACTAAATAAAGTCTATGCCTATAGTTTCTACACTAGTTTTCTAGGGATGCTGTAAAAAAGTACCACAAACTAGGTGGTTTAAATCCATGTATCACAGTTCTGGAGGTTTAGAAGTCTAAGATCAAGGTATCAGCAGGGTTGTTTCCTTCTGAGTGTCAAGAAAGGATCTGTATCAGGCCTTTCACTTTGGCATATAGATGCCTGTCTCCTGCCTGTGTCTTTATGTTATTTTTCCTCTGTGCCCGTCCTCGCTCAAATCTTCCCTTTATATGAGGACATTAGTCATATTGTATTAGGGTCCACCTAATAAGCCCATTGTAACATGATTACCTCTATAAAGACCTGGCTCCAAATACAGTCAGATTCTGAGGTAGTAGAGGTAGAGATTTTAACGTGAATTATTGACATACATAATATTTCAACCTATGACAGGCCCAATGGCAATTTACATACGCCATCATATATAAAGGCATTTCCTAATGATATCTCTGAGGTGGTGAAAGAAATTACTTAAAAATTATTGGACAAAGTTCCATCTTTTGGGTATATATAAGTATGTACATGTATATATGGTGTGTGTGTGTATAAGTGTTGAAACATGGCTGGATCTTGAGGGAACTAAACTATGTAAAATAATGAGACAAAGAAAGAAAAATACTGTGTAATATCTCTTGTATGTGGAATCTGAAAAAAGCCAAACTTACAGAGAAAGAGTAGAATGGTGATTACTTAAAGCTAAAAGGTAAGAGAAATGGTGAGAGACAGTGGTCAGAGGGTAAACACTTCCATTTATAAGATTTATCAATTCTGGGGACCTAATGTACAGCATGGTAACTATATTTAACAATATTATATTGTATACTTGAAGTTTCTAAGGGAGTAAGTCTTAAATGTTCTTACAGCACACATACACACACACACACACACACACACACACACAAATGTTAGCTATGTGAGATGATAAAGGTGTTAACTAACCCTACTGTGGTAATCTTTCACAATATACACGTGTATTAAATCATCACATTATACACCTTAAATTCAATGTTATATGTCAATTATCTCAGGCAGTGAGGGTAGATGGAAAAGCAATCAAATTCAAATCCTAGAAATTAAAAACACAGGAATAAAGATGAAGAATATGTTGTACATCACTATCAAGACTCAACAAAAGGAAAAGGCTCAGCGAACTTAAAGATAGAACAATAGGAATTACCTACACCAAAACACAAAGAAAAAAAAGAAAGAGGATGGGTATAGAAAGAAAAGAGCATCCAAGAACTGTGAGATAATATCAAATAATCTAATGTATGTACCACTGGAATCCCAGAAGAAGAGAGAGAAAAAACAAGATAGAAGAAATATTTGAAGAAATGATAACCAAAAGTGTCACAAAATCACTGACAGACCCCAAACCTCAGATGCAAGTAGCTCAGAGAACACTAAGCAGTAATAAATAAATAAATAACAAAACACACACATGTACGCACAAAGACATGCACACCTAGGTGCCTCGTATTCAAACTGCTAAAAACAAAACACGAATAGGAAATCCTACAGACAGAAAAAAAAATCCTAAAGACAGAAAATAATTTCTATTGGGAGACAACTCTCCATATGTCTCTCACATTTCTGAATGTCTCACAAAGGGAGACATCAATTGCCTACTGTTACAGACTACCTATACACATATAATTGTGTATAAAACAGCTTAACAAGATAGAAATACTGTCTCCTGCCAGGGCAAAGAACTGACCTGCCTACAATTATAGAAGATACAGTATCTTTCTTTCCAGAACAAAGGGCAGACATGCTTACTGCTCGTTATAAAAGATTTGGATCCCCTGAGCTCAGGATTCCTCTTCTGCAACACAATCTGGAACCATTTGCCTCAACGTTGTAGGATTTGGAGGCAAGTGGAACACATGCAAATATGCTGGTATTCATGCTGCTTTCTGTGTCATGAGTAATAAAATTCTTCTTTTCTCACTCAGGAGTCTTTTTTCTTCTGCCAGCTTCTATGACCCTGTAGCAGGCTAAACTTTGAGCTGGCAAGTAGGGTAAAATCCTAGACCCTTTACAGTTCTTTATACCAAGAAAAAATTACAGTAGACTTCTCATCAGAAAACATGCAACACAGAATACAATGGGATAATATCCTAAAAGTACTGAAAGAAAAAGCAGTCAACCCACTGCTCTATTCTCTGTAAAGATGTCTTTCAAAGATGAAGGAGAAATAAAGGCTTTCTCAGACAAGCAGAAACTGAGAGAACTCAATGCCAGCAAATCTACACTATAAGAAATATTAAAAGAGTTCTTCAGAAGGAAGGAATATGATAGAAGACAGAAACCGTATTACACAAAACCAAACAGTGTGTTAGAAATGGAATAAATAAATAGCAGATCACTTGGACACCAGTACTTGCCCCAATCATCCCTAAATTTGTCATTTCCCTTGGGAGACTAAGTAGCCAGTCGCCCTAAGGGGTTTGGGGAAAGATAAGCACATCACCGTCATGGCGGGGAAAGAAAAAATATACTCTAATGGTATTGAGGCCAAGTGCATCCTACAACATTAGATGCCTTTAGAGTAGTGCATGGAAGATTCAGAATTGAAGTCATTCATATCTAGAGGTATTGACAAATACATCAGTTCCTGGGGCTATAGCTGCTGCAAAAGGAATTCAGAGTCTACCCAAAGACATGAGCAACATTCCTCTGGCTGAAATATTGAATAGGAGAAAAATGAGAAAGAGAAAAAATTCCATGGGAGAGAAAATTTATTTGGGAACCTCAAATGCTTCATAGAAACAAGAAGTGGACTTCACAAATGGGAAAAGTATCACTTTGTTAGTTCATATGGGTGGCAGCAACCCTGAGAGTTTAATACATTCATTTGGACTATATACCTTTTGGATTATGCTGATGTCTGGTGAGCTTGATTGGGAATCATGTATATGGCTGCCATTTTAGTGTTCACCAATATCTAGTTTTCCTTTTCTTTCTGGGCATGTAGGAGACTATGCTTGCCAGACTCCCACAGTTATACAGGGTGACACGGAAATTTCTAGCTAAAGAAATGGCAGCAGAAATATATGTGTCACTTCCAGGCTGAAGCCATGAAAAAACCTCTACACATCCCGTTAGCTTCTTTTTGTCTCCATCCAAGAACATGGCGGTCCTATATGGAGTTGGTAGACAACAAGATTAAAGCAATCTGAATTGCTGAGCCGTCGCAAGGACCACAGCTGCCCTGGAAAGTCGCCTGGTCATATACATTTTTTGTGTGTCAAGCCGTTGGGGAAAAAAATTAATATGGAAAATTAACAACTTTCTAAAATTTGCTTTTAACTAAACATCTCTTGTATCTTCAGGATAGTTTCTTAGATGCAAAAGGAAAGAAAATAGAAGGATTAAAGAAAAAACCTTGAGTAGAAATATTTTTGAATTCTTGTTCAATATTTTACTTCAAATATGTCAACAAGCAGGAGGCCATCTTTGGTTCTGACACAACTGGTGTTGATCACATTCATGACTGTGGCTATGAGACCAGGACTAACCTGTATATCCTCACTTGTTTTCCTATGTCAGAACACAATACTGAAAAGCAACATCCCCAACGTGATGAAAATCTCTCCAATTCACAATCAGTTGAAAATGCTATGGGCCCACTGCCAGATAGCATTCTTATGCTGGATCTTTTTCTCAGCACCCTAAATTAACCAGCTGGAATTCCCTTTTAAGTGCCAACCTATTCAGCCTTTCAAAATGCGGAGTTTTTCTTTTAGTGGGAGATCTGCCTCTCATCACAGAGATAGAACAACACATTCTTGACTTCTCCCAAAAACCAGACTTTTTTGAAACAATATGCTCAAAGGAAGGTAAAGACAGATCCCAGAGCACCTGTTTCAGGCAGGATATATGGACCCTGCACAGAGATCAAGGCAGACTCCTGGAGCACTGGCTGTCACCTCATGAAACCCTCAGCAGTTAACAGCCACGCCTGCCTACCTCGTGAGTAATTCTTTGAGGCAAAATAAGTCAAGAGAGAGAAAGAGCTGCTGTGAGTGAATAATTGAACTAATTAAATCTATTGATGAAGAAGCACTCCCTGGTCCAGGGGCAAAGCGCTTGGAAGAATGTTTCAAAAATGAAGAAATGCATATTCTTCTGGTGTATCTCAAATTCTTGTTTGGGAAAATACAAGGCGCTACTCAACAGGATTGTCATTCTGAAACACCCAACATTAAAAAGCAGGATGGAAGTATCAAACACTCATTTTGAAAAGATTAGCTGATGTGAGAGAAGTTTTTCATTTATTTATTCAAAAAACATTTACTGCACATCTATTTTATGCCATGCTGAGAACTGAACTAATTTACACAGGGAATAATATTTTGAGATACCAATACTTTGTCCTCCCTGCCTTCTTCCCTTTCCCTAGTATAGCAGAGTAAGTATCCCATAGAATATGTAAACCAATTTGAAAATAAACTATTATCAATAAAAAAAAAAAAAAGAATAGCTCCGGAGTCAAACTAAAATGGTGCATTCCATAGCTGTACCCTCACCAGCTAGGTGACTTTAACAAGTTAATCTCTTTGGACTTCAATCTCCTCATCTCTAAATTGAGGAATGATGAAAGAGTCAACACATTTAAAGTATTTAGAATAATGTCTGTAAAATATTAGGGGCTCAGTATTACCCATTATTGTTTGTTGTTTTTATTCCCTTACCCCAAATTCAAACTGGTAGCTATTCCTTGTATCAGAAGTATAAGGCAAAGGAGACAGTGTAAGTGTCCCAAAAAACTCATGCTGAGGGCCCAACCGGATCAATATCTCAGCATACCAGTGGGGAGGCTCTGGAGCACCTGGCCTGCCTCACTCAGGAGCAGCTGATCCACATAGCTCTATCTTTAGTAGAGCAGCTCTAAACCCCTCTAGCACAGCCAGATTTTTGCCACCCTGCTCTCAGAAAACCTTCCCTCAGATAAAACATGAGAGACTCTCAAAGACTAAGAACAAACCGAGGGTAAAGGGGGCAAAGGAGGGGGGAGAGGGGGTGACGGGCATTAAAGAGGGCACATGTTGGGATGAACACTGGGTGTTATATGTGAATCAATTTGAAAATAAACTATTATAAAACAGTAAAAAAAAAAAAAAAGAAAGAAAAGAAAACCTTCCCTCGAGGGCACAGCTTGTCTTCCATGCCGTCTCCTCTCCAGGCAACCAGAACCAGGACTCTAGTCCCCCTGTGCTGTCAAGTGCTTGACGGCCTCAGCTACGTCTGGTGCAGAGTAGGTCTTTGACCTGTTCCATAAAAGTTACAGTTTGACCATTTCCTGTACTGTCCCTGCAATGGACTCAATGTTTGTGTCTTCCCCAAATTCCTGTGTTGAAATCCTAACCCCTAATGTGATGGTACTAGGAGGTAGGGCCTTTGGGAGGTGATTAGGTCATGAGGGGGAGCTCTGAGATGGGATTAGTGCCTTTATAAAAGAGACCCCAGAGAG
Source organism: Paguma larvata (assembly GCA_030068075.1). NCBI lineage: Eukaryota > Metazoa > Chordata > Mammalia > Carnivora > Viverridae > Paguma > Paguma larvata. Next base: position 9,739 of record JAINVK010000897.1, read on the forward strand.
TCCTTTTGCGCCTTCTGCCATGGGAGGAAACAGTGAAAAGACAGCCTTCTGTGAATCAGGAAGGGGGACCCCACCAGACACTGGATCGCTGGTACCTTGACCTTGGACTTCCCAGCCTCCAGAACTGTGAGAAATAAATGTTTAAGCCACCCAGTTGCTGTATTTTGTTACAGCAACCCGGGAAGACACCAACATTAGCTTCTTTTCCCTTAAAGGAAGTCTCTTCACCTTCCAGTATTGTGCTAGCATCAGTTTGTACAGGTTGAGATAGCAGACTGTGCTATCTCTTCCAAACTCTGTTTAGTAATGAGATGTTGGGAGCCTGAAAGTGGCCATAATGGGCATATTTATTTATACCTCAGAGATTCCACAAATGCTGCACATCAGGAATTTTTATTTTTCCAGAGAGCTGGTTTACCAGCAGACCACTCTCTGTGTCTCAGACCTACAGACACAGAACGCCCTGATCTTCCCTGCCCATGTAGGCCGTGGTGTAGACCATACTGGGGCCTCTTGCTTAGTTGGGAAAAAAGGTACAATAGTATCCTCCTAAATTGGTCTCTCATGTAATTTCAGATTCTTCTCCACACTGCTGCCAAAGTAATCTTTCTAAAACACCAGTCTCATCTGATATGCAAAGTTTAAACTTTAACATGACATTCAAAGTCCTTCTAACAGGGCCCCAATTTTTCTTTTACCTGTCTTTATCTTAATATATATTCATGTCTCAGTTCCTTTCACTTTCCTCCAGATCCCAAATATCCTAAAGCAATTACTAATCCCCAAAGAGTTCATGGACTTTTGGCCCTCCATGCTTCTATCTGTACTGTTGCCTTAGCCCAGAACATCCTGCCTTTGCTTGAATGCAGCCTCTTCTCTGAAGACTCCCTTGTAATAGTAGGTAGAATGATGATTTTGGGTGTCTTCCCTCATTCCTGCTAGAGCCCTGGCTCTGTTAATTTCAGATGGCTGTACTTAGGTTTTAGTTTCCCTGCTAGATGTCATGCTTCCAAAGGCAACAAGTATGTGACCCAAATTTATATCTACTAGACAAAGAAAGTACCCAGCAAAATATCGGTGCTCAAAAATATTTTTGAATGAATTAACGAAGATCTAGAAGAGGCCCTGAAGGTCCACAATGACAATAAAGTTCATCATCTTCTTCCCTTCCTGAACAATTCAGTCTGAAAGCCATTAGGTGGGCCTAGGCAAGAAAAGCCATTCATGAGGGGGGTGGGGATGCAGCTAAATGGCCCAGAGCAGGGCCAAGGGTAAGAGGGTATCCAAGAGGTAGAGCAGGAAAGGAAGTTGGTGCAGTTTTAGATATCAAGTGAGGTAAGAAGGGTATCCACACAAAGATGTGCTAAAAGGCCAAAAGCCAACTTAAAGGGGTCCCCAGTAGCAAAAGCTAGGGGGAAAAATGGAAAATCAAATAAATGATAGCCATAGATGAGAGTCTGTTGAATAAAATAGAAACCCATAAATCCATACTGATATAAATAAATATATAAAATGAAGTTCGATTAAGAATGCAATATTTTCAGGTGCCTGAGTGGCTCGGTTGGGCAGCCGACTTCAGCTCAGGTCATGATCTCACTATTCGTGAGTTCAAGCCCTGTGTTGGGCTCTGTGCTGACATGCAGAGCCTGGAGCCTGCTTCAGATTCTGTCTCTCTCTCACTCTCTCTCTTCCTCCCTTCTCCTTCCCCACTCATGCTCTGCCTCTGTCTCTCAAAAATAAATAAACATTAAAAAAATTTTTTTAAAGAATGTAATATTTCCCAGACTCGAATGCCTCCCACAAAGTACTTGTTAATTACAAAGGAAAAATGAGTCCTTAGAGGGGAGAAGACTAGCAGGCACTTATCGTAAACAGTGCATAAACATTGTCAGAAACACTAACAGAAATGGGACAAATGGAAATAGTGCACCACCTGATACAAGGCAATGAGAAGAGCAGTGTCTCTTGTGAGATATTTCTGCCAAAGATACATGTCTTGAATGTAATCATGGGGAAACACACAAATCCAAATTGATGGACAGTCTACAAAATAACTGGCCTGTAATCTTCAAAAGTGTCAGGATGATGAAGGTCAAGAAAAGAAGGAGAAACTTTTCCAGACTGAAAGAAACAAAGAAACACGACCACCAAAGATAACATGAGATTCTGAACTTTTACTATAAAGAACAATATTACTGGGACAATTAGCAAATGAATGGTATCTGCATGTTAAATAGTAGTAATGTAGCAATGTTAAGTTTCTGATTTTGATGGTTATATTGAGGACACGTAGGAAAATGCTCTTATTTTTCAGAAATATGCCATTCAATGTTCAAAAGTGATAGGGCATTAAATCAGTAATTTGCTCTCAAGAGAATCAGAAAAAAAGTTCTTTGTATTGTGCTTATAATTTTTCTGTAAGTTCTAGAATAAAAACAATAAAAATTGTGTTTATACATAAATTCTTTCTTGACACTGACAATCCATCATTGCTAGAGAACCAGACAGCACACTGGTTGTATGTGCACACTGTTTGTACTAAGTAACAGAAATTAAATGTTTTGATTTTCTTTCTCCTTTGATATATTTGAAGTATATCATTTGGTATATTTGAAGTATATCATTGAAAAAGAATATATATATATATATATATAAATATATATATATATACTTTTTACTTAACAGACACTGTTTTTAATTTTTTAATGTTTCTTTATTTTTGAAAGAGAGATAGAGAGCTCGAGTGGGAGAGGGGCAGAGAGAGATGGAGACAAAATCTAAAACAGGCTCCAGGCTCTGAACTGAGCCACTCAGGCATCCCCACGCTGTAATTTTTTAAGCTTCTTTACATGAGTGTTAAATTTTCCTGTAAGGGAAAAAATTATTTGGTTTTGTTTCAGTGCTGTTTTTCAAATACTGATGGTTGCAGTATTAAAGCCTTTATTCTCATGCTGTACCCATATCTGCTTTCTGTGTTTTTGTATGACTAATAAAATTAGTTTAGCCACTCTTGGCTTGTGTTGTTTTGAAATAGAAATGGAATATGTCAAAGTAGTCAAGCAGTTAATGTATGCTCACACCCTCAAAGGGGTCAGATGCACCGAAAGGGTATCAGACACCAGGCAGGCATGGATGAGTTTTACCAGCTTATTTGCCCAGCCAGTCACCTTCCTAGGAAACAACATGCCCACCTCTCTTTTAATTGCTCTATTTCCTTGATTCTAAGATGACGGTGTTTATATTTTAATATTTCTGAAATAAAGATTAATTTTGCCATCTGTGTCAAAACAAATTTGCCATCTGCAAGGTACTAGTTATTGTTGTAATCAGTGTTATAACTAGTATTGTAATTTGTTATAGCCTGTACACATATGAAGTTAGCCTGATCTCTTGGAGCAGATGACAGAATTTTGAGAGCTAGGCAAAGTTATTGTGAATCTATGAAGGATTGCCTCTCAAAGTCTAAACATCTGCCAGTCAGAAGCATCAAGTTATTTACCTTTCAAAGACTTCAGAGATTCATAAATCAAATAAGGAAAAAGTAAAACAACAAACTTAGACATAGTATTCTTCAATGTGACTCAATGATATAGTGACCAGTCATTTTCCCAGTAAGGAGGTCCAGAGCAGGAGCATGGGTTATAGGAATCCATCTGTCATTATTATATTATGCATCACTGTGGACACTAGAAATGATTCAAGAGAAACTTTAGATTTTGAATATGACAAAGGTTTAGAATCAAACTTCAGGGTACAAAATAAATTTGCATACATAAACACATGCGATTGCCAGTTTTAAGAATTGTCTACATTTAATGCATTTTAATCTTATAAAACCCATAGAGCTTATAAATATTGGCGTCATGGAACCATTACAAAATAAAAACACCAGTTCCATAGACAATTTCCGTAGACACAGTGACTGCAGCAGCTAATCGTTCTTTGCCTTGTGTTGTGTGAATAGCTCAAAGCAATCACTGGATGTGTTTCTGTCTGTTCACACTTACCTTTGCTCTTTGGAATTTTTCTTTTCCACCTGCGGCAGCAGAAGACCAGGTCCAGTTCAAGTAATGTTCTGGCCACATAGACAACGCTCAATAAATATTTACTAATTATATGAATAAACAAAGTAACTGAGTTGAATCAGTTCATCCACATAAAAACAGAATGCATATTGATCCCTAAGAAAGTTAATACTAGCTCTGCCCTACACTGCTTCTAACTTGAAAGATTTTTTCAAGTCCCATTTTCATTTCTATTTATGTGAACTTTAAGCACCTTACTATGGGACTTCTTGAAGCTCTTTGAAAAAAAATGCATCTTACGGATCCTATTCAACTACAAAAGAAACTTGTCAGTTAAAGGATTTTATTCTTCAAATAACAAAATACCTGTCTGTTTTGAAAGCTAACCTATAAACCTATTCCTCTTTAGATTATATTTCATTATGCTGTTTTGATTAGAACTCTGTTTTACTATGCCCTAGGGTGCCAGTATGAAGAGTTAGGTTGAAATAAAATTCTGATTCATGGACTAATGAAAATCCTGATACTTCACTTCCAACGTGACCTTTATCTTCACTCCAGTGGTCTCATTCAAGGAGTTAAAAAGTCATACATCGCTCAGGAAATACCTGTGTTCCCTGCATCTTCCCCCTTCTAGATGTCAGTGTTTATAAATATACAGCAGATGTATATAAATAAATATGTTAGACACAAAAAGGGTCATCTCTGGCCTCTCCAACTTGATCTACTCTTTTTCAACAGCAAACATGCCCAGTGTCGGCATACACTCACCACTTGCTAGTCAGCTTCTCCAGCTTTAGACTTCCTCTCTGACAAGTTGTGACTGGTGGTTGAATCTAACAAGAAACATTTAGGTCTTTATTCACTCCTGCTGTTAAAATTGTATAAATCTGAAAAAACAATGGTTTTTGACCATGTAGACATGGTACACAAATGCAAACTTCTTTTCTAAAAAAGAAAAAAAAACTTTATCTGACCCAAGTTATTGGGCATTTTGAATACAATCCTCAGGTTAAAAAAATACTAAGACCTAGACAGAACTCTTAGATGTTTGTTTCGTCATAAAAATCATATAAGCATTAAGAAACGATGGACTATCTAACAAGGGGTTAATATCCAAAATATATAAAGAACCTATACAACTCAACATCAAAATAATAATAATAATAATCAGGGGCACCTGGGTGGCTCAGTTGGTTGAGCGGCCGACTTCGGCTCAGGTCATAATCTCACGGTCTGTGAGTTCGAGCCCCGCGTCGGGCTCTGTGCTGACAGCTCAGAGCCTGGAGCCTGCTTTAGATTCTGTATCTCCCTCTCTCTGTGCCCTTCCCCTGCTCATACTTTGTCTCTATGTCTCAAAAATAAATAAACGTTAAAAAAATTAAAATAATAATAATAAGAAGAAGAAGAATCAAATTTAAAAATGGACAGAGGGCCTGAATAGACATTTTTCCAAAGACATACGAATGACAAACAAAAGCATGAAAAGATGCTCAACATCAATAATCATCAAAGAAACTCAAATCGCAACCACAATGAGATATCACTTCATACTTGTCAGAATGGCTACAATCAAAAACACAAGAACTATGTGTTGCTGAGATATGAAGTAAACGGAACCTTCACAAACTATTGGCAGGAATATAAATTGGTGCAGCCACTGTGGAAAACAGCTGGAAGGTTCTTCAAAAAATTAAAAATAGAAATACCATATGATCCAGTAATTCCACTTCTGGGTATCTACCCAAAGAAAACAAAAATGCTAATTCAAAAAGATGTATGCACTACTATGTTTATTGAAGCATTAGTTAAAACAGCCAAGCAACCTAAGTGTCCACTGATAGAACAGTGGATAAAGAAGATGTGGTACACACACACACACACACAATGGAATATTAGTCAACCAAAAAAAGAACAATATCTTGTCATTTGTGACAATATGGATGGAACTAGATGGTATGATGTTAAATGAAATAACTTAGAGAAAGACAAATACTATATGATTTCACTTACACGTGGAATCTAAAAGAACAAAATAAACAAGTAAAAAAAACAGCAAATAAAAAGCAGAAACAGACCCATAAATACACAAAACAAAATGCTGGTTGCCATTGGGGAGGCATGGAGAGGGGATAGGTAAAAAGGGTGGAGGAGGGAGGTACAGATTTCCAGTCACAAAATAAGTTATACGAATAAAAGGTACAGTATAGGGAATATAGTCAATGGTATTATAATAGCATTGCACATAGTATAATGTACAGATTGTTAAATCACTATGTTGTACAACAGAAACTCATGTAACATTGTATGTCAACTATGCTTCACTTTAAAACAAAAAATATCAGGGCACCTGGGTGGCTTACTTGGTTAAGCATCCAACTCTTGGTTTCTGCTTATGTCATGATCTCGTGGTTCAAGAGTTCAAGCCCCACATCACCCTGCATCGGGCTCCCACTGACAGTGTGGTGCCTGCTTGGGATTTTCTCTCTTTGCCCCTCCCCACCACCCATGCACACACACTATCTCTCTCTCTCTCTCTCTCTCTCAAAATAAATAAATAAACTTTTAAAAAAAACCATAAAATATAAGAAAAAAATTTTAAATAAGCAAGGTAAAAATTAATAAACAAAATGAACCATCTATATTTTTATTTCATTTTATCATAGAGGGAGAGCAGGGAAAAAGGACAGAGGGAGAGAGAGAGAGACAGAGACAGAGAATCTTAAGCAGGCTCCACACTCAACATGGAGCCCAACTCAGGGCTCAATCCCGTGACCCTGGGACCATGACCTGAGCTGAAATCAAGAGTTAGACGCTCAATCAACTGAGCCACCCAGGTGTCCCTAAGTACAATATTAAATTAAGAGGTGAATAGAGCACAAGATATCTAATCAAAAGTTCTGTTCTTGAATTGCAGTAATGATTTCAGTTCAAGTTAACTAGCTGTGTACCTTTGGCAAGATATTTGATTTCTTTATCCATAAAATGGAGAAAATGTAATTATACCCAGTAATAATAATAATAATGTAATTATGACACTTATCTCACTACATTAAATGTTTATGCAATAATTTGTAAATAAGTACTATATAAATGTTCTTATCATGGTAACACTAAATAACACAATAAGAAATTATTATGTTTGCCAATCCCACAAATATACTGTTTCTTCCCAGAATTCTATATACTGGGAAAGTTTCCACGATATACTCTCCAGTGTCCACATTGCAGGATTATATTTCAGGCAATGCCCGTGGTCCAAAAAGACTGCTTAATAACAAATTCATCATTCTAAGAGGTAAGACACAGAGTCCATACCGTGTCGTGTATAACACCATAATTCAGTTACTTGCAATTGACCTATATCTAGTGCCATTATTTTGCCGTGTTCTTTTAGGACTGTCCCTAGTTCACCGTAAATTTTAAAATATGGAGAAGATAATATGCACACACACAAATTCTGGGAAATGTAAAACAACAATAAAGGTACGTTGGCTATGAAGTGTGTTCTGATCACTTCCAAGGACCCAAAGCTAGACAAGCACACAGAAGCTTGACCTACATAATTTAAGACTAAGTTTGAGGGCTGTCTGGTCAAATTGTGAACTCCTAGTACCTGGACGTGTTCAAGCAGAAACTAAACGATCCTCTGTAAGAAATATTATGGAAGAGAGTCCCATTTTCCATCAGTCCTATGAGTCAATGACTTAGCTAGTTTAATTGTTTTGTTTAACTATGCACTGTAACTAATAAACTGAATAACACTTATGTAAATTTAATTGAAAAATATTTCAAGATTGATTCTCTCAGACCACATCTATTAGTATTTCCGCAATCTAAATATAGGTTCTACTTAAATATTCCAAAAAAGCAATAATTTTAAATTTCATATCAAGCATTAAAATATGTAGGATGCAATCATTCTCATCCATTGCTAATTGAAATACAGTGGAGGGAAATTAGAAGCCTTAAAAAATAATTATCCCTTTTGGCTCAGTTACTCTAGTAATTCTTCTTCTAGAAATTTATCCTAGAAACAGTCACAGGCATGTGCCAAGGTTTATATAAATATATCCTAATTAGAAGTTATATATGCTACTTAAAAAATTAAAATAACCTGGAGTGCCTGGGTGGCTCAGTCGGTTAAGCATCAAACTCTTGATTTTGGTTCAGGTCATGATCTCATGAACCTGAGATTCATACTGGGTGTGGAGCCTGCTTAAGATTCTCTCTCCCTCTCCCTCTGCCCTTTCCCTGCTCGTGCTCATGAGTGTTCTCTCATTCTCTCTCAAAAAAAATCATATCATATTTTATAAAACCTTATTAATCAAGGGCAATACTTGTAATATATTAAATTTTAAGCACGATTTTAAAATTAACATAGTGTAATATTAACTTTATTTTATATAAATATATATATTTCTTTTTTATGTATATACATACACATTCACAGGCCAGAAGAAATATATCAAAATAGTAATGGTATTAGTTATCTCTGGGTAATAGAATTATGCATAATCTTTATTTTCTTCCTCAGGTTTCCTAGAACTTTCCCATTCTTCTATAATAAATGAATAATACACTGTAGTCCGGAAAATCATAAATTATACTTTCCTTTCAAAGTTCTTCAAATAAGCCCTTTTGAGTCCCATAGCCATCATTCAATTCAACAAACATATTTTGAGGACGAAGTTGAGCTAGTTTTCAAAAGTGTTCTTCCCCATCTTAATCATTACCATCAAAAAAAGTTACGACTGATAGAGAATTTTAAACACTTTTATTATATACTTTGATGAATGACTTAAATGTAATCATTGCTAATGACAGAGTTGTTCTGTGTAATTTATATACACTATTTAAAGATTCATACCATATGACATAAGATATTTGATGTCTTGTTTCCCACTGTATTTTATGCCTTGTATACAATAGATGCTCAATATTTCTTAAGGAAAGAATGAAGGATGGGAGGCAGGGGGAAGGACTAAATGTAGTCTTTCTTACTAAAATGGGTATAATCCCCTCTTATACTGTGTCTGTGAAAAACTTCTATTTGGCTTCTATCATGTCAACTTATGTCATATTTTTCCAAATTATAACCCATAGAACAAGACAGAAACTGAACCTAGAGTGGTTTTCTAAAGCCTCAGAATAAAGCAGCGACAGAGTAAGTTCACACATACTGTCTCAAACATACATGGCTCCATCATGAATCCTGTGTCAGGTAAGGAAATGGAGGCTATTTGTGACATCCTGACTTTTCCCAGAACCATTCTGGGAAAGGGCAAGCGCACAAGTGAGAATGTGGTTGAGCTCTTAGTTCTGAGGTTTCATGTTGGGCAGCCCATCCTGTCCTGCAACCCAGCTCACGCTGTGTTCCTTGTCTCTGTGTGTCAGTTGGCCTGCAGTGGCTGCTGATTTGTTACACAAGACTGGCAGTGTGTTCTGGAGAAACAAAATACCAAATTACACAGATTTAGCAAATATATGAGAAAGACAAAAGAAAAGTAGGGCAGAATTTGGTTTAGGCAGCCCTTTGTTAAATAAACTCAATCAACTTTGTTTCAGATGATCACATACAGAGTTGAAAGTTTTGGGGAAGTGAATACATTTTTTTAAAGTCTCAGTAAAGTCATAAACTTTGTTGAAAAGGTTAAAAAATTAAGCGTTTTTTTTAAATAACAATAGAATATCCATAAAAGTTCCATGACATTTCTTCAGAAATGTCCTGTATTGAGTCTCACTACTGGGGCCCAAGCTAAAAGCCATGAGCCAACGTCAATGGAAATAAAAGACTGACTGATGGTTTGGGGGAAATATACACCAGCAGTCACCGCATTCTCTCCCAGTACAGTTTACTTAAGTGATCTGGGTACTTTCCTTAAGAGGCAAGAAGGAACTTAGTATGTCGTTCACTTTTTAAAGAAGGGATGGTTTCTATCAGATCTGATAGTAGTTAACGAACTGAATGAAGATAGCATAGAAAATAGGAAAAACTGGTCTTCTGAATGCACCATTAAAAGTGAAAAGCCTCACTGCTATATGCAATTGGTCTCGAAATTCTTATGACTGGAAGTCAGAAATGTTAGAAGTTAATATACCGTTCAGGGATAAAGTGCACTTCTGATGTTCAGAGAAGATGTTTTCAAGGTGAAATCGAAGCCTATAAACAAACAAAAAAGCTACATCAGCTGTATTAAAAATCTTATCCATATAAATTCTTCATTGCTCAGAATGTCAGACTGAAAGCAAAGCCACATGTTGCTTTGCTTCATTGCCTATAGTGGCAGCTTTTAAATCCCTGCCTTCCTAGGAAGTGACCTCATCAGAAAATCTTATAACACTGTCATGTGGGGAAATCCTTATAACACTCGGGTTAATGCGCTTACACTGTAGGAGAGGTCTCCAAGAACATTTAATAATCAGAAAGTCCTAAGGGGACTTGATGTTAGCTGGGTCATGGAAGGATTTCTCTCAGTGCACATCTGGGACATTTTGGGGCATATTCTGGAGCAGGCCATGTGACTTCATAGTTAAAATATAGTGCTGAAAGTTACGAGAGTTTGGGGATCATATAGCAACTGAGCTATTGACCGACAAGCTGACCCTAGACAAGTCATGACCTTGTGGTACTTCAGTCAGCTTAGCTGTAAAATTGGGCACAAAGGCTGGACTTTACCAAAACCAGATGTGATTCTCCAGTTCTTTCCTCAACTAATATCTTTTTCTTCTAATGAGGCTGTCAAGTCTCAAATTTTTTCATATATGGAAAGGCAACGGTATATTATAGTCTACACTCTCAATAAAATTTGGACCAGACAAAGTCCAAGAATGATAGCTTGATCCAGTCCACACCGTAGTTCTCTCCTACCTGCCCAAGTTTATGTCTGTCGGAGAAGTTGCAGCAGCCTGTACATACTCAGGGCCTAGAGTCCTAAGTATGTTATAATTAGAATCATTTCTTTGAATTCTTAAGAAAGTCCCTAGAAGGGATAGAAGTCACAGAAAAGCCACAAATCACAGCGTATAGACTTACACATCCCCTCCTTAGCCCACCACATTTCTAAGTTGTGGATCCATCACTAAGACAGGTGATAGATACCAGCTTCCTCATCTTAAATACAACAGAACCTCTTTTAACTGACTTTCCTTTAATCCAACTCCCTTGATTAACCAATGTTCTCCATTTTTCAGCAAAACACGTAGAGCAAAGCCAACTTGTGGTTACAGAACTCTCTGGTATGCCTGTTCCCTTCTCCCATCCCAGGTACTGTTGGGTTACCATGAGTTAGTTGAGTTTGTACCCAAATGCTTTGTGCCAGTTGCATTTATAGTACCTATAGTACCTGCTGAAATGGATAAGGAGTGCAAAAAGAGAATTATTGTTTGTATTAAAAACTGAGGCAATTGTTTTGGAATAGCTCAATAGGGATGAGTTACCTTTTTAAAATAGTTATAAAATTAGATAAACTTCACAAGGATTCTACCCTCAGGTTGTTCTGCAAGCATCTTCAAGTTCTCACTCCATTTTAAGGAAAGAAAATGCTATATGGTGGTGCTTTCTGGAATAAAGACCATCAGGATTCCAACCAGTCAACCAAAAATTAAAGAAAAGGCCTTGGACCTACATCAAAAGATTGGCAACTATATGTGTATGCCTTTTAAGTTCAAATAACATGTATGTATAGCATGTATTAAATGCACATATATGTATGTATGAAAATAGATACATTTTACATGTCAAATAACTTTGACTACATTCATTAATCAATAAATGATCAATCCTAATCTTATCAGATAATTTCTGGTATATTTTGTTATTTTTGTGAATGGTATTGTCCAAACTGGGTGGAGGAGAGGTCTATTTTCTGATTTCCTTTCCATTCAAACGTCACAAACAGCCAATGGCCCAGGCAGAGCTCATCTGGACTATGGAGTAAGCATTTCAGGCAGCAGAAGCACACGCTTCTTCACCAGAGCCAGATGGCAGGGAGACTTTCAGTGGGGCCCTACGCCAGGCAGAAGGCAGCCCTGCCATGGGGTGAAGTTTCATTTAATACAATAGCTCCCCTCTGCTCAACACTCATACTGCCGTGGCAAGTGGAAGCCAAGCCCCAATCACGCCAGATTCCTGCTGCAGGGAGAGAAGTCACAGCACATTCCAACTGGACCAAACACCCATAATCTCCCTTTCATAGACTCAAAGCAATCAAGGGCCAACTGTAGCATTCAAAACTAGATAGCGGAGTCTCCTGTCCCTGGCAGTTGGAACCATATATTTCATTAGAAAATGCAGTTGATTCCAAAATCCAGAGTTCTCCATCTGTACACTCCACCAGAAATATAAACAAAAGAATCGTGCATTTTACTAATCTCTTTGAAAACTGTTGACTCTAGGCTGCTGGTGGGTAAAGGCTCCTTTTTTGTCAACATTGGCAAAAAAAAAAAAATAGTGGCAAAAAATGATGAGCAATATTTTTGTGCTCTAAAACTCAGACTGAACCATTTTTAGAAAGAAAAGGATGGCCTGCTGGTTCTGGTGATCCTTTGGGAACTTCTAAGGCAGTTAGACATGAGAAGTTAACAGTCACTCCCCATAGCTGACCCAAGACGAGGGAATATTCTGGATACCAACAAAAAAATAAGGCACTTATGAGACAAAACTCTGCTGTTCATTGACTCTTGCCATCGCCCTATAAAAATATAGAATAAGCGACCGCAGGACTGCTCTATCTGACGCTATTATGCTAGCTCCCGAGTGACATTGAAATACAGCACAAAATTTGGACCTAAAGGAAAAAACACTTATTTGAAAAACATTGACATTTACAGGTAGTAACATTTTTAGCAGCTCTTGGCACATGTGATCATGTGTCAGCTGCCTCAAGCAGCTTGCTATGCCATGAAAAACTAGGCCCAGAGAGCCAAAGATACTGTAACAGAAACCACAATGACATTATCACTGAGATCGGCAGCAACATGGGATGGTAGGAGTAATCCTACCTGAAAAACTCAGCATTCTCCTCGAAAATGCCTTTCTTATTTTTCTTTAGGCATCATCACGGACTCTTCCTGGCTGTCTGAGGTGCGAATCTAGCCCAGGTATTTCTTGTGATGCAAGATCAAGATCCTTTAACCAGAACCTGGAGCGGCCTCCCGGCAGGCTTCTTCTCACAGTATGAAGCAATTAAAACCAACTTCAGCCACGTTCTATACAGGGAAGAATTTGGTTTGATAAATTTTGCTATGTTCTGTATGAAATGAAGTACATCTTTTAAATTGTCTGGCAGTTTGATCTGTTACAAATATGAGCAGGTTAAACTCTTTTGGCCTACAGCTAAAAAAAGAAAAAAAAAAAAAAAAACCTCTCCAGAACTGGGATCTAAAGGTAGGAAATGTAAATTTCCTGCATAAGTTGTATGGAGAGTTTGAGACCTCTGGGTCTTTAGTCTCAGCAAAAATAGTTCCACCAGGCTAAGATTCTGAATGCACCGAGGTGGCTCATTCTAACACGGGCTGCCATTACAGTAGGTTAGGCAACATGTCTTAACAAGTCACCTTATCCCAGCAACCAATTCTATGTGGATATCATTTGTACATTTGAAAACCCCAGGGGTGACTATATAACAACGCATCGTTATGCACTGCACATACTAGGGAATATAGTTGGGACATTTGATAAGCTTCTCAGCCTTGGTTTTCTCTATATAACCAAAGAGGTTTTTACCGTCAGAGAGGCTCATACTTTATAGCGAATAAGAATCATGTGGCGAGTTTGATGCAGGCAGATGCAATAGGTCTAGAATGAAACCCAGATCTTCTGTGCTTAACGAATCCTCCAGGTGATTCTGACACTGATGGGCTGTAAAACACACCTGTTGAAACAGGTTCCTGGGAACACCTGGGTTCTAAGTATCCGCCATACTAGTCAGTATCTAGCAAATGGAACAGCTAAGGAAATTTCTTGCACTAGAGTAAACCAAGTTGAGGTGACAAATTTCCTCAAGAGTCCTTATTATCAGTGGTATCAACGTGATTCTGGCATTTATTGAGCAGCCTAGGCACATTTGTACATGCCGACCATGAAGGTCACATGGCACTAGTCTTTAAATCTAGGGAAATATAAGATACTTAGACTCAATTATTTTCCAGAGCCAAATTTTATTAAAACAACTATATGCACACACTTCGGCCTCTATGTTTTATAAAATCCTTTCCATAGAAAAGAAGATTAGGGACCAACCTACCACAGCATTGCCTACTGCCAGGAACTACATTCTGTGCTGTATTAAGTTCTACTCTTGATTGCCTCATGCTATATTCAGTCACAAATTATATGTATATTATAGGACATTCAGACTGATATGAGCTCCAAAGGCACCTGTATGAAGCTTTTCAAAAGAAGAATAATAAGTTTTACTAGATGTGACAAACCTTATAAAAGTTAAATAATGTCATACTTTATAAGCATTTCATTTAATACTTCTGAACACATGGAGGGCATTGAGGATGATATTTAATTTTTTCCATATGTGGATTTAATACCACACGAAAGTTTCAGTCCCAGATTGCTAATTTTCCACCATGTGGTAGCCATTTAGTTGAATTTTTTAAAACACTTACCAAATTATAGAGTAGGGTTTCAGAGGCAACAGCAATGAGTAGGTTTAGGGTGTATGGTGTCCCTCTGGCTTCGTCCCGGGTCTCATGAAGAAGCAGTAAATCTTGACAGTATTTTTATGACAGCACTCACTGGCTTTTATAGGAATGAAATGTGAGTTTGCAAAACCACATGCTAATGTACTTCTAAAAATAGATTTGATTACTGTGATTCTTTCCAATTCTGACCGTTTTAGCCACCTACAGAAATACAGGCCAACATCTAAATTCAGCCCTTTTAGAACATCTATGGATTACAGGGCCTTCAAAGAAATCCTTACCAGCAATTTGAAAACGTGAGCTGAACCCACAGTCTTAATTGGTCATTCTTTTTTTTTTATTATTTTTTTTAACGTTTATTTATTTTTGAGAGACATAGAGGCACAGCGTGAACAGGGAAGGGGCAGAGAGAGAGGGAGACACAGAATCGGAAGCAGGCTCCAGGCTCCCAGCCGTCAGCACAGAGCCCGACTCGGGGCTCAAACTCACAGACCGCGAGATCATGACCTGAGCCGAAGTCGGCCGCCCAACCGATTGAGCCATCCAGGCGCCCCTTAATTGGTCATTCTTGAAAAGTGACCTCATATATGTCATTTAACCTCTTCTGTGCTTAAGTATATATATATGTGTATATATATATATGTCAAGATGATAAGATTTTCCTTCATTTTCATGCCACATAAAAGAGTTAGATGGTGAGGTTAAAGGAAAAACACCTCCCAATACCAGTCGAGTTTTATCTTCTATAACAGAAACAGGGAACTTGGATCTTCTAGAGTAGGAAAGGCCAAGGGTCTATTTATTCATTTTTGTATTATTCTAAAACAGCTTTGAGGAGCTAAATCAACTTCATGAAGAAATTCTTAGAAAGAGACAAAACCCCATAGCAGGGTGTGGGGGTCAGTAAGTGAAGACACAAATCATTCACTACCAGCAACACCATCTAATGTGATAAATGGACATGAAGGCACTGTGAAAACATTAAAGCTCCAGCCAAATGTTAGTAATTATTATTAACCCAGTGAGACTGACCAGAAACCTGGAACCACTAGTTAGAGCTTACATCTGGACTCTACGGTCAGAAACAAAGACGCCACACTGTACACCTATTTGATGATTCATGTCTATCTGGCCCAGAAGAAAAACTACCCTTTCAAAATCATCAGCTCCTGGGAAAACATATTTTATCTCCCAGAACCAATTATAGTTAATTCTCCTGAGTTCAAATGGTTTGGGACCAAATCTATTTCACACATAAGTGAATACTCTGGACAACTTACCCAGGAAAACTCAAAATATATACTTGGGACTCTCTACGGAGCCTCATAACACAGCGTGGGCAAGAGGCATAGCAATCCAATTTTCAGGCCTGCAAAAATTAGTGGGAGTAGCCATAAGAGCAGGGTAAGGGGTGTGGAGGGAGGTTGTCCAGTGAGAAAGCCTGCCTGCCAGGATTCTGGAATGATCTCTGCCATCCCTCTGCCAAAGAGTATGTAATGGAGTCAAATATCTTGTACTTTTCTATTCGAACAAAGAAAATGTGGCATCTCCACTCTCTATAACTAACTGAGACTTTGTCTCTAACCTCCATCATACCAGGTTAGCAAACTCCTCAGTATTTCTAAAGTATCAGTAAAGAACGCAGTCAAAATCTCACTTGTGCTTGGTAGTATAGTTTGTTTTCTTAGAACACAGCAAATTTATTAATTATATTACATTTTTCCCTGCAAGTGATAGTAATAAAAGACTGTACAGGAAAAAAAAGTAAAAACTCATCCTCAAGAGCAGATTTGGGGGTTAATTATCTAGACAATGTCTTCAAATACGTACCTCATTATGATACAGTCACCTGAAATTATGGATACTCTTGGTGTAAGGTAGAAAATGAGTTATTTGTCTTTTGTAAATGCAGATAAACATAATTTTGGCCATAGTTCTTAACTAAAATTTGGAGTCAAAGGCCTTATAGGGGCGTCTGGGTGGCTCAGTTGGTTAACTGTCCAATTCTTGATTTTGACTCAGGTCATGATCTCATGGTTCGTGAGTTCAAGCCCTGCATGGGACTCTGTGCTGATTCTCTCTCTCTCTCTCTCTCTCTCTCTCTCTCTCTCTCTCAAAATAAACTTGAAAAAAAGGCTTCTAAATCCAGTTTTATCCCACCAAAATTACCCTCCTAATGTATCTAGTGCTTATGTCTTTTTTCTCTCTTATACCATTCTGTACCGAAAGAAACCAAGTCTCCTTAAAGAAATGGGTGATTTCAGAGCTAGAGTGGATGGATAGAAGATGAGCCTGGAGCATCTTGTTATGCAGAAATGTAAGAAAGTGCTTTTAAAAAATGATGGGGCCATCACAAGGACACAGGAAGCAGCTGGTGGAGGCTCAAGCAGGCCCAATCTGGGAACATTTACACACGAAAATAATTAAGGACAGTAATGAATTATAGACCATTGAAAACACAGAGTTAATGAGTCCCAACAAATAATAAAAAAATAAGTCAGTGGGGAGGAAAGAGGGCTCTTGCTTACAGCAGAATACCGAGTGTTGATTGGTAAATGTGGAGGAAGTGATGAGCATAGAAAATCATAGTTTCACAGGCATCATAATAAGCTTTAGCTCAGGCATGCGTCACCGGTAGATGCTAAGTCTCGGGGGAAAGTTTCATGAGCGGTAGAATATTTTCGTGGTCTCCCCAGATAGCTTATTAGTTGCAAATTGGGGCAGCGGGGGGGGGCAGTATAGGGATAAACTAAAGAATGTCTTGACCAGGTTATCAAAATTAAGATCAATATCAAAGGCCAGACGGACATCATGTGCCTCTAGAGAAGGGCACACATCACTTCTGGCCTGGAATTCATAACCTGAATGGAACCACGAGGAGCCATCAGACAAACCCGAAATGAGAAACACTCTCTTTTTTAAAAAGGGACTGTATTCTCAAAACGTCAATGTCATAAAGGGCAAAAACAGGCTGTGGAAATGTTCCCCAGGTCAAAGGAGACTAAAGAGACACGACGATCTGTCCTTAAAGTGGATCATGTACCGCGAGGGGCAAAGGGCTATGAAGGACATTGCTGGGTCAACTGACAAAACTGGAATATGGATAGCGGAATAAGATTATTGTAGCGCTATTAAATACAATGAAGTTGATGGTTGTTCTGTATTTCAAAGAACATCCTTATTCTTTCGGAATACACACTGAAGATTTTAGGGCTATGACGCATGCCATTTACTCTCAAATGGTTTAACACACGAAAAGAGAAAAACTCTTTAAAAGGTTCACATACACACAGAGAAGGGGGAAGAGAGAAAGCAAATGATAAATCAAACGGAACAAAATGTTAACAACAGGTGAATCTGGGTAAAAGGTATACTGCAGTCCTGTTAACTAGCCTTATTCTTCTCACATTGCTGTAAGTTTGAAACTTTCCCAATTAAAAGTTTCTAAAACGGTCTCTCCTTGCTTTTCATGGATCGTATGCTCTGGTGGCTTTAGCATGACCTACGCTTTCAGAAAAAAAAAAATCAGACCATTTCATGGATAAAATAAACTTCATCATGGTTTTAGATAATCTTTAACAAGAAACGACAAAAACTAATAAAGTTAAGGGAGGAATTAAACCTTTGAAAAACAAACCACAGATTTACATCTAAAAGCCTGAGGCTTGATTTGATCAGGAGGGAAAAAAAAAAAAAAAAGCCAAAACATAAGGGCAGAAGAGTTGAAATGTAATATAAAAAAAAAATGTAACATAAACTTGGAAAACGTAAAACTAATAGAACGCGTAAATGTGTAAATAGCTCTTGGACAAAGCTTGTATTTCTCTGCCGTGCGGATTAGAACAAAAAGCACTGTATTCCTGCTTAAATGATCAAGGTTCCTTTAGATGCCTGTGACAAAATCCCATGAGGCTTTTTCAGATAAAAGTCAGTGTTTACCCGTTGTCACTTTCCCAACCAAAATCTTCTTCTGAGAACCGGGGAGGTACCTCTCACCAAGCGAAACTCTAATCCTGTAACCTTACCCTCGAGAGCTTTCCTGGCACCCTATCTCCCGTGAATTATCCTCAACCCAACATACTCTCATCACTCATTAAAATGCATAAGTCTACTTTTCTACAGTGTGAAGACAGTGGAGGCAGAAGTTCTCTGCAGGCAGGTATGCTGCAGATATACAGCAAACTTATCTGATCACATAACCTTTAATTTGATCGCTCTAACACTCAGGGCCATGTCCCACCTACAACGGCCCCTCTGAAAACGGAAGGTGCCCTTTGGGTAGAAGCAATGCACCCTTTCATGGTTCTGTAGGTTGTTGGGTTCAGTTGGGTGGTTTTTCCATTCTGTGTGATAACGGAACTGGATTGGAATATCTAAAATGGCTCATTCATATGGGTGCCTTTGGTACTGGCTATCGGCCATCAACTCTTCTGGGGCATCTACCCCAGAACATTTTGATTTTCTTCCAAACGGCCTCTCCATACAGCTTGGGCTTCTTACAATACAGCAAGTAGTTTCCAAGAGTGAGAATTTCAAGAGCAAGCATGCCGAGGGGCAAAGCAGTCACAAGGCCAGCTTGGATTCAAGTGGAGGTAAAATACATTCTGCTTCTGATGCAAAGAGAAGCAAGAACACGCAGAGGAAGGAGGAATGTTGGGGACCATCTCGGGAGATTAGCCATCACACTGTACAACTGATACCTGGCCGCCTGCTGACACCCGTTTCCTGGAATGCTCTGCCCTTTCTTGTTTGGATTCACAGTGGAATCAGGTTCAGTTCAAACTCCAAATCACCTGACCCTTGAGCTCATTTTTCTGGTGGTCCTGGCATTCTGTACCCATAAGTCCTGGAGAGTAGTGATGGCCTACTTACTCACATTTAAATACGTGTTTTAAAAATAATTCTTCCAGGGGCGCCTGGCTGGCTCAGTCAATAGAGCATGTGACACTTGATCCTGGGGTCATGAGTTGAAGCCTCACGTTGGGCATGGAGTTTGCCTAATAAATAAATAATTCTTTCTGAAAACTGCTCTTTGCATCCATCACCCTTGTGCAGTTCAGTTGTCCGAGTGCTAGTCCTATCTTTCCCCTACGGTCTTCTCATCTGCCATTCATTATAAATTACCATGTCAAAAACTCACATTTATATGGCACAACAACACATCCATAACATGATTTGTGCCTTCAGTGAAAGAGTTATACTTCAAAGGCAGACATCATTAGTAAATGGTGGAATTCCATTACACGGCTAAAAGTCCTTTTTGCCAGTCAAAATAAAACACTCACTAGCAATACTTCAGAGCTGGCCTTAACCTCTTATAAAATGCAAACGATAAGGCAGAAAAGGAGGAAAATATGTTTCTAATCTGTGTTAAATCTATTCCCACTGTGAGTAAATCACTTTTCTTTAGATTTACAAGAGTTTTCCTATAAATGCATGACACTGCCTTTGAGTAATTGCTGCCTAATAAATAGCTCTAACTTTCTCCATTCTTTATCTGTGAGGGACAAAACCCTCAGCAAAATGATTTATCTGTAGATGGTAGCCATTCTCAGCGTGAATCTATGAGGACACAGCTCGGTGCAAGGTCACAACTGAATTAGTGTGTGACAGGGGCCCTACGTACAACGCTGTAAGAAAAAATGAAACCCTCTCATGAAGCAAAGGGGATTATCCCCACTATAGCCATGCCAGTCACTGGCAGGGCTCAGGTGCTCACAGAAAAAACTCGGTATCTAGGACTTTAAGCAACATCTGCTTATGACCGCCAGACACAGCAAGCTGCAAAAGATGATTTCAAAATTCCAGAGGTAAGAGGGTAATAGCAACTACCAATGGGATTTTTCTTATCAAATGACTGAATGCGAAAGGTTAAAGACAATGATGTTAGAGAGAGGGAGAAATTAGAAGTCATATGTGCTTGAAGTTAGAAGACACTAGTGAAAGTATGACTGACATCATCTTCTAATAATTTCCAACAGCGTAACTGGACATGGGACATGTGGCCACGTCATTTGTCTTGTTTAATTCTCGTGTTCTCATAGTCTTTCGAATAAGACTGACGTTGGATACTAAATTTATTTTTAAAGCATTTTCACATTTTTCGTCATGCAACCCTGAGCAGATATCAGCGTAGGGATTATTCCGTTGGAATGAGGTCTCCAATGTTCCCTGACAGATCTCCATCTAAGCAATTCAGCAAGAAAGTGAATGATACACATACCGAGTTTGTTTTTCACTGTTTTGTTTTACACAAACAGAATGCGTAACAAACAAATGAAAAGAGAAAGCAAAAAAAAAGACATTTTGGAACAAATTAAAATATATTTGCTTCATGTGGACACGAAGAGTCATCCCCCTCGCACGTTGAAAGAAATGTTCCCATTAATAATAGGTTTCATTTTTGAACAATGCAGGGGTTAGGGTGCTGACCCCTGTGCAGTCAAAAATCTGAATATAACTTTTGACTCCTCGGAACAAAACTACGAATGGCCTACTATGAGCAGAAGCTTACTGATAACATAAAGTCACTTAACATATATTTTACGTATTATATGTATTATATACTGTATTCTTACAGTAAAGTAAGCTGGAGAAAAGAAAATGTTAGTTAAGAGAATCCAAGGAACAGAAAGTACCTTTACAGTCTTATACTAAATTTACTTGAAAAAGGAGGTCTGTGTATAGTACTAGTTCAAACCCATGTTATTCAGAATCAACTGTAGGTATCTTTTAAAATGAATATAATAATACTTGAGAGTAAAAGATGTTATCATTACCTTATAATCCTTTTGTGAGACAGAGTGTCCTAACAGGCATCAAGAATATAATTCGTTGCCAAGATGCCTGCGTGTCTCAGTCAGTTAACTGCCACTTCGAGTCAGGTCATGATCCATGGTTCGTGGGTTCGGGCCCTGCATCGGGCTTTGGGCTGACAGCTCAGGACCAGGAGCCTGCTTCTGATTCTGTGTCTCCCTCTCTCTCCTCCCTCCCCAGTCGCCCTCTGTCTGCTATCTCTCTCTCAAAAATAAATAAATCTTAAAAAATAATAATAAATAATTGATTGCTGAGAGACAAGCCAAGAAACAGACTCATAACTATAGAGAACAAACAGATGGTTACCAAGGGGAGGGAGGTGGAGGGGAGGTTAAATAGATGATAGTGATTAAGGAGTGCATTTGTTGTGATGCGTAGCAGGTGATGTATGGAAGTTGTTGAATCACTCTATTGTATGCCCGAAACTAATATAACACGGTATGTTAACTCTACTGGAATTACAATTTAAAAAAAGAAAGAATTCTTTGCCCACTTCTCAGTGATAAGCAAACAATTACATTTGGTGATAAGATTAAGTAAGGAGGTGACTTAATCATTTGTTTTATTAAAAATGCTAGCCTCACGACCTGGATAATGTATTTTTAGAGGGGGTAATGCGCTTTTAATTTCTAACTTAATCTTTACAAGGAACTCAGAGCCCCCTGTGGTGGGCAACTTGGATTTATACTAATGATCCGAAGGACAGCTGTCCCCAGCCGAATGAAGGCAAGCGTAGGAAAGAAAAGGGGTCCAAGATTACCAGGATACCTGCATCTACAGGACGCCAAAACTGATTGATTTTGCTGGAGTCGAGGCAACCTGAATACACCAGCAGGATGCAAAACTGCTTTAAAATATGGCTCGCCGAAATGACCCAGGTTTGCCAGCAAGGTAGAAATGAATTCGTCAGGTTTATGTTACAGCAGCCCCACAGTGTGAGAACAGAGCCAACCTTCTCCTGTTAACCTACATAATTTCATGGACTTAACTTTTGTGTTTTCAAGCCCAACTTCGATAGCCTGTAGACAGACATTTTACATTTTACTTGTCACTCCCTGTTCTTTAAAAGCAGGGAAGCGACTTTGCGAGAAATAGTAAAATTATGAGCATAAACTGGGAGAAATGTTTTGGATAAAATGCTGGTAACATTTAAAGCAAATGGCTCTGGTATAAATTCAGCCCTGTACTAGTGCCATCCCATACATCACGGAGTAGATGGTCGGTGAAGTTGATGGGATATTGATTCCAGCAGGAAAATAAAAGGCTATAAAACAAAAGATGATTAACATGAAATCGTTGAGTGAAGCAAAGTCTTAATAGACTGGGAGTTGTTAAATAAAACAGAGAGTGGGTAAAAGAACTGATCTCTCAGATCGCTTACAATGGAATTCCTTTTCATTACATATTAAAATTCTCCTGTGTGTTTTTACTTTCCTGGATATTATCAATCCATAGTCACCCAGTGAAAAACACCTGAAATTAACATGTGGGGGTCAAGTAACCAAATCTGGGACACATCATCAATCAGAGAGAAGGCAATTCAGAAAGCGAAGGCAATTAGGGCCTTAAAAACCTACAAATACTGTCAGAAAATAGGGTTTTACTTTATTTCTTTCATTTCACAAAGCCCCACTAATGTTGCTACCATACCATGTGCAACGCTTTTTATAAGCGTTGTTGCAATGCAGTTTTATGAGTTGATTTGTTGCTTAAAATATGCAGTACTCAATGAACAGATACATTTCTAAAATATTCTTCAAGCAAATTTCCAGAGCCAAGTAGTTTTTTCAGTCAAAGTCACCCTCCCAAGGAAACACACTCTCCATGTCCTCTGCCTATCAAGATACACACATCACCACCACCACCACCACCACCATTCCTAAGATATTATTACCAGAGAAGCTTCCTTTGCTCAGAAAACTGGGCATCGATGAACCATTAAGGCTTTCATTCCATAAAAAAAAGAGGCAGCTTTTCTGAATCAAAGTGAAAGGGATCAGGAAAGCAATTGGGGAGTTTATCATGTCCGGTCAACAACTGGGGATCAGCGGATAAAGGGGCAACCTTAGTTCTCCATGTGCCAACTTTTGAAGGCAGAAATGCTGATCCCTGTTGAACAAATTCGTGTTCCTTCTTATGGGAGAACTTTTTTTTCTGGAAGATCTCGAGGGCCCTGTGATACATTCAGATAAAAAGTGAAACATGAAAATATTAAAACGAGGTTTGCAATGAGGATTTTGCCTTGGTAGCATCCCCACTGAACAATTGATACAGGTTAACATAACCCCTGTAAAGCTTCTAACCATTTCCATACTTCGCAAAATATCAATGACTGAAAACACTGTTTGATATGAGTGAGATTTGACGAAAAGTCTAATTATACAGGGAAAGGAGATCTAAGTACTCGGTACAAGTTGCCCCAAGGTTTCTCTTTTACCCATTTCTTATGAGTTTCCCCTTGGCCACTGAGGAAGTGGCTTGAGACAACTCAACTCTTTGCACACAAAGAGTTTGTTCTTTGTACACAAGTCTCTCTGATTTAACTTACAGCTCCCAGATTTAGCAAACAAAAATACAGGATGCCTTGAAAAATAAGGAATAATATTTGAGTACGAATATATCTCATGCAGTATTTGGTACATATTTATAATTCTAAAAGTTATTCGTTGTTTGCCTGATATTCAAATTGAACTAGGTAAATATTTTATCTAGCAAAGGTATTCTATACTCTCTTACAATTGTATTTTATTGTACACACTGTATTTTAGAACATACACTATCTTGAAAGGAAATAAGACAGCTGTCAGAGATAGAAAACTGGAAATATTCCAATTTGTGAATGAGAAAATGTACATGAAAACCATTTACAAGTTCATAAAGTGTAACACTGGTAGTTCTGAACGGGTCATGGCAGAGAAGAGGGAAGGAAGAATTAGAACCATTGAATACTTTCTCTCAGCCTGAAACCACAACACTGTACAAATATTAGGTAGTACTTCCCCATTTTCAGTTTTAAATTAGAAGACCGTGGTTATAAGTACACTCTCTGAGGTGAAAGTGACCTCAGTTTGGACCACAGCTCTGCCACTTCCACGATGTTTGATCTTAGACCAGATGCTTAACCTCCCTAAGCCTCCCGTTTTTCATATTTAAAATGAAAGTAGGCAAGGGTAAGCATGAAAAGGAATATAGCCTCTTTTTATAGCACTTAGAACATTACGTGACAGGCAGTAAGGCCAGTTAATTGAACATTATTATTATGATTATCACATTGTGCAAATTGTTTTTAGCATACCCATTAACCAAAGATAAAGCTCCCTGGCAATAATAGTCACAAAAGATCACCTATACCAGGTTATCTGTGAACAGAGTTGGCAGAGTTACCAATGCGAAGAGCCATCACTCACTTGTAATCTGCAGAGTATCTGGCTCCGTATGAGCATTGAGTTTGAAGGAAGTCAGGAGCCCAGGGAAAGGCCCAGTCAAGGTCTTCTTGAAGCCATTTTGCCTTCTGTACACTGACTTTTTTGAGAAGACCCTTGGGCTGAATTCCTTTCCCACTCCAATGGACAAGTACAGAGCTCCCTCTATTTCCAGTCTATGTAGTTTATATATACAATGGAATACTACTTGACAACAACATTTGCATTTGCAACAACATGGTTGGAACTGGAGGGTATCATGCTGAGTGAAATAAGTCAGTCAGAGAAAGATAGATATTATATATTTTCACTCATACGTGGAATTTGAGAAACTTAACTGAAGACCATGGAGGAAGGGAAGGGGAAAAAAAACAGTTTCAAACAGAGAGGGAGGCAAACCATAAGAGACTCTTAAAAACAGAGAACAAACTGAGGGTTGATGGGGGGATGGGGGAGAGGGGAGAACAGGGGATGGGCATTGAGGAGGGCACTTGTTGGAATGAGCACTGGGTATCGTATGTAAACAATGAATCACAGGAATCTACTCCCAAAGTCAAGAGCACACCGTATATACTGTATGTTAGCTAACTTGACAATAAATGATATTTAAAGATTAATTAATAAAATAAAATACAATTCTAGTATTTGCCCTGTGTGGTCCGAACTAAGGGTTTCAGCCTGACATTCCTGCAGATTCTAAAATGGTTCTCTGCAGTTAGGTTCTGCTCTTGGAAGTCAACATTCCTCACACCTGATCTACCTGTCTCTTTACTCCACGTAACAATAGAATTGGCCAAAGTGCCCTCCCCACCACAGTTAAGGCGCGGTGTGACTGCGGAGAAGTCCCATGGCTCCAAGACATTCACTCTGCATGGGCAAGCCGCTCTGATCATATACCCTGAAGGCTAACATTGCATTTTCAGTCTTATTGCCTTATTAGAAGAAACAGTACAGCTGCTTCCCTGAAAGAAACGATGGGAAAGCCCAATTTCTGAAATGTGTTTCATTTCGAAGTCTGTGGCTTATGGGCAACCAGGAGTCAGTAATAGCAGCTCCTAATGCAATTTCAAACTCACCCTGAATCTGGAGTCTCTTAAGGATTTCTACCTTTCCAAGCGTGCTTGAGGAAGTGAAGGACAGGACTACCTGTAAAAATCTTTGCTACCTACAGGGACAGCAGATGTCAGCACTGTTAGAATTGATACATGCTGCGGGTGCTTTGCTCCCTGTTGCCCTGACACCACATGGATAGTGTGCACCTGATCACTTTTAAACCTTTAATAGACATCTAGAATTATACTACTGAATAACAAGTAGATAAGGGTTCGGCCTCTTGAGTTTTCCTGCAGAAAGAGAAAATGATTTCCTAGGACTCAGGATTCTGTTTTTCAAAAGGACTCCCATCTGCCAAACTAATTAGCAGAGAACACCCCCATGTGGACCAGATGCACATCCTTTGTTTGCATAACATTCCTAAGATGTTCTTTCCGACAACATGCTTTCCCCTGATGCTTAGGCAGAGAAGGCAATAAATAACTAGAGGGTAGACAAGTCACATGCACAGCTAAGTGCTGTCATCCTCCTCGTTCCTCTTGATAATGCCCCCTCCCTACACCTTCTACTGGCCCCACATTCAATAGGGAAACAATGGAGATAGTAATTCTTTTTTTTAATTTTTAAAAAAAATGTTTTCATGTGTATTATTTATTTTTGAGGGAAAGAGAGACAGCATGAGTGGGGAGGGGCAGAGAGCGAGAGGGAGACACAGAATCCCAAGCAGGCTCCAGGCTCTGAGCTGTCAGCACAGAGCCGGACACGGGGCTGGAACCCAGAAACTGCGAGATCACGACCTGAGCCGAAGTCGGTTGCTTAACTGACTGAGCCACCCAGGCGCCCTCGGAGATAGTAATTCTTATCTTCTCACTGATACATAAACCCTTGCCTTTATGCACATAACATCTAGGGAACTGATATATCACTTCTTCAAGTACACAAAGTTAAAGGGGATAATAATAAATATATCCATTTTTTAATTATCACTACTTAAATTTTGGTTATCATCAAAAATCAAGATAAAGGCTCTCTCACACAAAAATAATTTCAGAATGCTGAGAAGTCGGTCAACAAATGTTGAGTTCCTAACCGTTGCCAGGCACAGTGCTAGGCAGTAGGTGTGAGCTATAAACAAGATCAGAAGCCCTGCCCACATAAAGTAGATGGTCTCCTTGTTGAATTTTCAGATTGTTTTTAAATGTGGAGACAAATTAAACCGCATGCAGCTTCTTTTATTTTTATGTAACTGAGATTCAAAGCTGCTTAATATCTGAGAATATTTTCTGGTTACTTCCTTATACTTAGTGTATTGTGCCTTTTAGATCAAGAACCGGAATATAACAACACTTTTTCACTGGAGACGAGTAGTGAGCCACCCTAAATGTGACAGAATATCCCTGAAAATAAGCAGCGGTGACATAAGCGACTGTCCTTAACCTCTCTGATCAGAAACACAGGGCTGGTAAAAAGAAATGATGGTAAAATCTCCAGAAAGAAGGCACACATTTAGGACAGCCTTGTTAAAAAACACAGGATTAGGAGTACTGTGATGTACTTTATGAGGCCAGCCCCGAAATAGAAATTTTAGGCATGGCACAGATATATAACATCGCGAACTATAATCACATAACTACCGTTCTTGGGGCTCTACATTTGATGGTATTAAAAGAAAAAATATATATAGGCTTCCAAAGACTATTGGAAAAACGAAACTATCTGGAAGGTAGATGTCTGAGAACCTCCTCATAGCTGACTCCTCTTCAAAGCAAATTGGTCCATCCAGTCTACCAGCTTTCAGCACCATAGCTAACTTAAAAAAAGAAGCCTTCACCTGAGTTTATCAGTAACGAACCCGCTGTTTCAGGATATCAAAAACGCAGTGATCTAGGTCACCAGATGTAGCCTAGAAGAGAAAAGAGGGAGCCTGAGCCCTAAAAGATAGACTTTGATTTTTATCCCACATTTTAGCAACATGTAATCATTCATTCCGAGAAGATTTAAGTCCCAAGGATGGAGCACCCCCTGTGCTGGGCACTGGGAACGCAGCCCCAAACAGACCCAAGGGCTCCAGACCCCTGCCCCACTCTGCGTACCAGCAATCATGGTAAGGGCTGGGATAGGGAAGTATGAAAAAACTATAACTCGACAGATCGCACCCGTCAGAAAAATAGCTGTTCAGTTTCAAGACTGGCTTAAAACATCAGCGCTGTGGGCAATTGCTGGATTCACCCGTTCACTGCTCGCATATCAGCGAGGGCCTGCGAGGTGCCAGCCACATCCTACAGGGTATGATCTGAGGGGCAGCCTGAAATCGGTTAGCTTATAAATCCCAGGCCTAACATTTGGCCTCCGTTAGCCGCCTCCGGCCACACACGGCAGCACTCGTCTACCCAGCCATCCGCAAATCAGAAAAACGTTCTCACTCAGTCCCCCTAACCCGATGTAAAACCTTACACATTTGTCTCCCACCTCAGCCTTAATCAAATTGCTAAGTAGGCAACCTGGGTTGTACTTTCCCCAATTTTCCTTTATCTGCTAGCCTGCCCAGGCTCTCCCCCACCCCGCTGCTCCCCCGCTGGCTGCCCAGGGCCCCGCGTGTCTACATTCCCTTTTTGTGAACCTGTTTCCCTCATTTCCCTTCCTCCTTTCATTCCATCAGAAACCTGCCCAAGATAACACCTACTTAATCCAGATGAGATTAAAGAATTATGTTCCACTTTTCCAGGTCATATATTTGCACTTGCCAAATGCATTCCGGCAAACAAACCTTCTCTGGTGTTCTGCGGGCACCACCTGCTCTGGCACACTGCAAGCAGGGTTTCCTTTGAGGCCTAGAAGAGAGAGTAAGTTGGAACAGAGGCAGCAGGATTAGCATTGAGGGGCACCCATTCTAGAAGCAGGCGATTTGGACCAGAATCTCTCCTGCATTGCTTACTAATGTTGCCTGTTTAACCTTTCTTCTCTGTGAAGTGGGAACTGTAACACCTGCCTCAGAAGGTTATTGTAAATATTTAGCGAGCGAGTCAAAGACAAATACCATATGATTTTACTTTTTTTTCTAATTTTTAAAGGCTTGTTTATTTTTGAGAGGGAAAGACAGACAGAGAGAGAGAAAGACAGAAATAGAGCGTGAGTGGGGAAGGGGAAGAGAGAGAGGGAGACACAGAATCTGAAGCAGGCGCCAGGCTCTAAGCTGTCAGCACAGAGCCCCAAGGAGGGGCTTGAACTCACAGATGGTGAGATCATGATCTGAGCTGAAGTTGGACGCTTCGCCAGCTGAACCACCCAGGCGCCCCAGATGATTTTACTTTTATGTGAAATATAAAAAAAAACAAAAAAAAAACAAACAAATGAACAAACCAAAAGCAGAATCAAACCTACAGATTCTGAGAACAAGCAGAGCACTGAGGAAAGGGCAGTGGGAGGCTGGGCAAAATGGACGAAAGGGGGTGTGAGGGGCAGGCTTCCAGCTGTGAAATGAGCAAGTCACCGAGATAAAAAGTAGAGCGTAGGGAATAAAGTCGGTAATGGCATTGCATGGTGACAAACGGGAGCTACGCTGGTGGGGAGCCAGCATCACACATAGATGACCCGTGGAACACCTGAAGCTAGTCTCACATTGCGTCATCTAGACTCAAGTATAAATAAATAAATATATAAATCAATGTGAGCAGATACATAGAAGATACTGAAAACGACGCCTGATGGGCAGTAAGAATGCAATTAGTGTCAGCTATTAGGGTACTATCGGCAAGATTCACTATATAATTTGTGGCATCCAGTGCAAAATGAAAATGCAGGGCCCTTGTTCAAAAATTAAAATTTCCAGACATTGACAGCAAAGCTTTAAATCAAGTGCACGACCCTTCCAAGCACAGAACCCTTGCAAGTATATAGGTCACACACCCACGACGTCAGCCCTGACTCTTGGGTCTAGGGCAAAACCACATTGCTGGCCCTTAGAGATCTGAGGAACTTCTGTGGATTGAGAAAAAGCTCTAGAAACCCAAATTTCTTTGCCTTTGGAAGAGGGGTTGCTGGCAAGAATAACTAGTACTTATCAAAAACATTAATAAAAGATCCTAATTCTAAAAGAAACTCCCCAAGTAGGTTTTGCAAATGGCAATCAATTGAATGATTTTGTGATGGAAAATCGGGGACAAAAATAATTTCTTCTATGGGCTCATGGATGGTTAAGCATCCTACTACAGCTCAGGTCATGATCTCATGAGTTCAAGCCCTGAGTCAGGCTCTGTTCTGATAGTCAGAACTTAGAGCCTGTTTCAGATTCTGTGTCTCCTTCTCCCTCTGCGCCTCCTCAGCTTGCACTCTCTGTCTCTCAAAAATGAATAAATGTTAAAATATATATTTTTTCAAAAAATAATTTCTTCTGGGGGCACCTGGGTGGTTCAGTCAGTTAAGCATCAGGCTCTTGATTTTGGCTCATGAGCTATATCCCTGAGTCAGGCTCTGCGCTGGCAGTGTGAAGCCTGCTCGGGATTCTCTCTCTTTCTCTCTCCCTCTCTCTGTCCCTCCCCAGCTCACGCTCTCTCAAAGTAAATAAATAAAATAATAATAATAATTTCTTCTGATATTTTATGAAAGCTGTTCTTCAGTGGTAAAAATCTTACCATAAATATCCAGATCCGTCATTCACTGTAAACTCCTGCAAACAAAAGCTTTTGCTAAATAAAAGGAACACTAGAACAACAAAGTATGCTATAAGAAGTTTGAACTTTTTTTGAGAGTTTAAAAAACTGCAGCTCTTTAAATTCATTTATTTCTAAAGCCATATCCTTTACTGTTTAATTTTGTGGTTTAAATTGCCTGTCAAACCACAAGAAAATAGGGCCCGGATCCAGAGCTGAATAAACCAGTTTTAGTTTCACCTGCAATTATAGTTTTTTAATCTTTTTCCCCAGTTCGTTTCCAACATCTTTTTATTTTATCACTTGTAATCAATTCTCCACAATTTACTACACAAATGTTATCAAATGCCTTCCGTTTATTTTAAAGACCTAAATTCTGATGAAATAAGATAATCAATGCAGACAGCACCTTTTACATACTCTCAGATCTGAGGCTGTAAATCACGATATGACAGTATCTATCCCGGGACTGAATCATTCTACCTAGTCCACTTCGTTTAGTTACTAGATCGAAATATCACCATAATATTTTTTTTTCTCCTTTTTTCTACCACTTCACATCTCAGGGAAAACATATTCATTTTCCAAACTCATCATTTCCAGCAGTGTTCATTTTCAGCCTAATTTCCTAGCCAACCTATTCATTCAGATACCTTGTTTGGAGGGGGTATTTGTCTGAACACACTGCCTTAGAGCCGGAAATTTTTTTAGAGTTCTTCTCATCTTCTGTAGAACCTCTGAGAAAAGGTTAATATATCCTTATAGATTCCTAAATCCCAAATCTTTTTCTATTCCATGAGCTTAAAATCCTATCAAAGTAATTTTAGGTCACTGGAACTATGGCTCTATGCTCTATGTCCTCTCCTATTTTGGTTGACAATGACATATTAATTTTCAGTCCCCAGAAATAAAAGTGGCATACTTAAATTTTTTTAAATATGCCTTTTACAATTTCCAAAACTACACTTTTGAAAAATATATTTCTGGGGCGCCTGGGTGGCTCAGTCGGTTGAGCGTCCCACTTCGGCTCAGGTCATGATCTCACGGTCTATGGATTCGAGCCCCGCGTCGGGCTCTGTGCTGACAGCTCAGAGCCTGGAGCCTGCTTCGGATTCTGTGTCTCCCTCTCTCTCTGCCCGCCCCCGCCCCCCGCCACTCATTCTCCATCTCTCTCTGTCTCAAAAATAAAGAAATATTAAAAAAAAAAAAAAGAAAAGAAAAAGAAAAATACATTTCTGGAAAACATTATTTAAAATTTGTATTTCAAAACAAACTCTTAATACAATTAGTACAAAACTTTAATATCCCATGGTTTGAGAACATCCTCTTGGAAAGCTACTTTTATCAACAGACTATTTTAATTAATAATAGGAGGACCACACACACATTTAACTTCTTGGGAATTATTCCCTTGGATGCAGGAGAAGTAATAATTAGGAGATGGTTTTAAAATCTTCCACTGCAAAGTCCTTTTTCCCACATAATTTTGAATGGTGGTGACAGAGATGGGACTCTGGAGTCCATTAGGAGAACTGAGCCTGGCCCATATTCATAATAATACCCGCTATCTCCTTCCAAGCAGTGGTATCACAATGGCTATGAGTGGATTTATATCCTTGAATTCCAGGCCACACTAATGGCTAACTGAACGGTGGCCCAGAGCCAGGCAGGCACTGGGAAATATGTGACTTGGAGGAACCCTGGCCAAGTAAGTCACTGAGGAATATTGACCCACAAATCTCCTCACTTTCCCAAACATACAACAGAAGAGAAAAGACAGTTTGGGGATTAGAGTTGTATGTATGAACATCTCCCACCGCACCCTGGACTTGCTGTGAAAAGGGCTGTGTCTTCCTCACTCTTAGCTCCTAGCAGTTTGGGGCACAGGCTACATCCCATAATGTAAGGTCCAGTTGATCAAAGTAGCCAAGTTGGAAAAAGAATTGCTTCTAGAGTGACCAGTAGCTACGAAATGGTGGAGATTTCAATGTTCAGACAGTTGTGCCCACAGGAGTATTTAATCATCATACATGGGAAATGCTAGAACATTTTCTGGTGGGGAAACCTTTTTCAGTTCAGCATGGACCTTGACTTCTGAACTCCTCCCTTTTATCAATAACCCATGAGCTGTAGCAGACTCTCTCAGACTGCTAGAGAGAACCAGGCGGACTGTCTTGCTCAAAGTATTTTCGAGATAAAGTGGTAACTGTATTTTGTTTGACACATTAAGTGAAATCATACTCTTTAGAAATATTTGATAAAATATAATGTTTTTTTTATGCTGAGCAAAAGAAATCGGACACAAATGAGTACTTATTGCATGATTCTATTCCTATGAAATTTAAGAACAAGCAGAGCTAATATATAGTGACAGAAGAGTGATAGTGTTTGTCTGGGACTGGGAGACGACTGGGGAGGGGACACAAAGACAAGGGGCCTACAGGCAATTTTCTGGGGTAACAAATGTCCTACATCTTGGTTATGTCGCATATGTTTATTAAAACACATCAAACTCCACCCCTAAAGTGTATGCCTTTCATTGTATATAAATTACATCTTCATTAAGTTGATAAAAAGAAGCCGTCTTTATTTAAATATGAACTCTGAGAGCTTTGAGAAAACTAAAATCTCTACAATTGTTATCCAATGCTGGGAAACACATAGATGAACAATCCTATCTAGCTTAACATGGCACAGAGGGCATTCTGTAACACATAATACAGATGACAAACTCTCTTTGCCAATCCTGGCTCTGCTTTCCATAAATTCCAAAGACAAAGGAATTCATTCAAAGTTAACACCATATCCATAATGGAGAGTATATTTATTTAGTTGATTTATTAGCTTATACTTCTTATAGTTTTTTTTAAGTATATATGGTTTTCTTCATAAATTTTAGGTTCATTTATTCTGTTTCAACTAATCCTTCTGCTACCTTTTAAAATATGGAGTAAGAACTTACTTTATGGATGTCTAGACCAGATGAGCTCAACTGACAACGGCAATAAGGCTCTGGCAGACAGACTGCATCGATCTGATCAGCAGGATTCCTTAAATATGGGTGTCTCCAGAGGTCTTACTCCTGTTGGGGGATGATGAACTTGACATCCAGAACAAACCCAAAGTATCCTAAACCAAACTGCATGAACAGGACTCACTTGTCTCTAGGTAGATAAAGGTCGTGTTTGTGGTTGTCTTTTTCTTTTAAATGGGACAAGTTAGTTCAAGCCACAGACCATTCTTCAATGAGCACAGGACACACGGCATCTTTCAGATGCAGCTCAGTGCAAAAGCATGGAGCTGACTAATTATCTAAAGCCTTGGGTTCTAATGCTGATGTCCCTCAACTGGGGGCATTGCTTCCAGCAAATCAAGGAAGCTCCTTAGGCCTCATCTATTAGATGAGGGGAAGGGATACACAAAATATAAGGAAAGCCCCATTCTAACTCTAAAAGTCTATGATTCTACGTGTCATAGCTACCAGAGCATCCAGACATCATCTGGCCTCCTAAAGTTCTTACAGTTACAAAAAGGATCCAGTCTGTTCAGGTCATATATGGACTCACAACAATAAAGTTCATATTCTTGAACCTCAGCTGACCACTGTGTTAAGCAGGACATCTCTAGAGAAAAAGACAACACATATCACACCTGCCTCTCTGGAAGGGAATCTTCTGAATGGGTACCTCCTTCAACCATATACCCCATCTATTAATGAACATTTGACATAAACCACAAAAATGGGAGAGCTATATACCTCCATTGTTTTTCTACAGCACATTTGCGTGGTACAACCTAAACCATTGTCCTCATTTCCACACTAAAAGTAATTATCAGTTGTGCCTCAATGCAAATTTAGGTAACATTTTCAGAATTTGGAAAACATGTAATACAACTAGACTATGCAGCCCCAAGGGAAGGGCTCTCCACAATATTTCTTAAGAAATAGATCAAGGGGTCATTTCTATATGTAGTGCTCCGATGTGTTTGCTGACAGAGTTTACTTACGAACCGAGGTCAGGGAGAGTCGGTTTTTGTTTAATGGAGTAGTTGGAGCTCAAAGAAGTAGTTGTTATTTCAATCTTATTCCCTAAGAATTCCTTGGGTTCTAGGGCCACACTTATACGCGGCATATTCTTACTTATAGAATTGTGCCCTCCATAATTTAACTGCCTCGGGGCACCAGTACCGAGAAAATATGAGGAAATATACATCCCCTGAGAGGTGAGTTCACAGCCTGCTCTAAAAAAGCTGGCCTTCTTCCGAAGCAAGGCAGGTGGAGAATTCCATGATGTGGGGCTCAGAAGCCACATTTCTAGAAAGAATTTTGAGAATTATTACCTAGAAAATCTTGAATGATCTTAAGTACTACCTGCAGTTAAGCACAAAATGACACGTTTATATTGATTTTTTTTTAAGAAAGTACATGTTTTACACATTTTCGGTGATTGTTTCCACTTAATACAGAACACTGAGTTTGAACACAGAACCAATCCAGCTTACACAGTACCCATGAGAAGCAGCTGGCAAAATATACTCATGGTGATAATATATGGCGCTTCAAATATATTTCAAACTGTGAATTTGAGGGAATAAAGAGTGGTTGCTCTTTTAATACCATGACATTTATAATTAACCTGTCAGAATATCTACACAAGTAAAAATGATTGAAATAATTTGCCTAATGCTCTGGCTCTATTAAAAAAATTGAAAAATGGGTATTTTTAATCTTCGTGTCCATCCATTTAATTACGAGTCTTAAAATGTGCTTTCATTCGTTCAAACATATTTATGGCATACCCATCACTGCGCGGGTAGCTAGGGAAATAGAGAAGAGGAAAATGGATATGCTTGCTGTCTGATCGAGTATACACTCGAGTGGGCAAGACAGACATTTAAAAAACCCTACAAATAAGGTACACATTCTAGTCACGATCTGATAAACGCTGAGAAGAGGGGAGAGTGCATGAGAATACAACCAAGGAACCTTAAGCAGATGGCCGATGGTGGGAGGGGTCTTTGAGGAGTGACTTTTACCGGACATGAAGGATGAGTAGTAGTTACCCAAGCAAAACATAGGCAAAAACGTCTCTTGGGTGGAGATCTCAGCATATACAAAATCCCTGAGTCAGACAAGAGTTTGAGTTGTTCAAGGAACCATAACAAGGCCAGTGAAAGTACTGGAAGCAATGAGAAGCTGGAAGACTAAAGTGGGAAAGCTCACAAAAGTGTAACAGACCGTATCAAGGATCTTTTATCTCACACTAATTATAAGAGGAAGTGTTCATTCTGTGATGTCAATCAGGCTTACGTCTAGGCCTTACCTCTGACAACACTTGTTTTCAGTTCTCTCTGCTGTACTAATTTTAACTGGTCCATCTGCCTACCAGTGTATTCATTTCCCAGGGTGACCATAGCTAACTACCATAAATTAGGTTGTTTCATACAACAGAAACATATTATCTCACGTTTCTGGAAAGCTGAAGTGTGAAATCAAGTTGACAGCATGGTTTGTTCCTAATGGGGGGCTCAAAGAGAAAAACTGTCCTGTGACGACTTCTAGCTTCTGATGCTCCCCAGCAATCCTGGTCATTCCATGCCTTCTGGTAACATTACTTCATTCATCGCATGGCTGCTCCCTGGGCATTTCTGTCTCTGTCTTTAAGTTTCCCTCTTAGGAAGACACCAGTCTGTGGATGAGGGGGCACCCTAATCCAGTATGATCTCATTTTACTTTGTTACATCTGCAAAGTCATAGGTACCAGCAGATACAATCCTACCCACAACAGGAAGCTACTGAAGGATTTTTACTGGGGAAGTGACACAATCATGTTTGCATGTTACCATCAACTTGCCCAATGAGGGGAGAATGAATTGGAAAGAGGCTCTGTGGAAAGGAGGCACCAATTAGGAGGGAATTACATGCTGTTCTGAAAAATTTTTATCATACAAACATATAGAAATACCAAAGAAATAGTTAAAAATTATTTAAATGTATAACTGATATAGACATAACAATATAACTTTAAAGGGGGTAGGAATTTTTAGGGACGAAATAAAATAAATAAAATAAATAAAAATAAACGAAACAAGGACCCACATCCAGAGTGGTAAGCTGTCACTGCAGCAGTGATGTGCTCAGACATTTGTGCCAACTCCTTGACCCGGAGGTGTGAGCTTTAAATGCTGGATACGGGACAGTAGGCAAGGCATGATATCATCCAAAGAGAGAGTTAAAATTAACATCTATCAGGGGTGTCTGGGTGGCTCAGTCGGTTAAGTGTCAACTTCAGCTCAGGTCATGATCTCACAGTTTGCGAGTTTGAGCCCCGTGTCAGGCTCCATGCTGACAACTCGGAGCCTGGAGCCTGCTTCGGATTCTGTGTCTCCCTCTCTCTCTGCTCCTCTCCCACTCATGCTCTGTCGCTCAAAAATAAATAAATGTTTTTTAAAAAAATAACATCTATCAGTAAAGCCAGGGTCCTCAGAGTTAATTTAAAAAACATGTCCATCCACTGACAAAAAGAGATGACAAAGAAAAATGTCATTCTCAGTCAAGCCTCAGGGAATGAATGGATATATGAAAGTATGAACAAATGAATAAAAGTTTTCCATGACAATATCCACAAAGTTCCCATACTCAAAGTTTGGGTTTAAAATGTTACCACTTAGTGTGTCCAAGAAAACTCAAACAAGAAACTATTTTTAGTTGCTGTAGATTGGTTATACCTCAGAAAGTCCGAGAAACACACATACAAATTCTCTGCAGAAGGATGTACCTTCAACATTAACTCCTGTACCTCTATCTAAATGTAAAATACTATATTTAAGAGTTAGCAGAAAGAACCAACAGCAGAATTGAGTCACCAAGGACTTCAGTTATCAGAAATGTAGGATATAAAATAAATATTTTTAATTGTTCAAAAAAGACATTGAAATCATGAACTAGGAACAAAACACTTTTTTAAAAAATCAGGATAATTTGAAAAAGAACGAAATAAAATCTCTCAAATGAAAAATGTAATCACTACAGTTAAAAATTCAGAAGATCAGATAAACAAATGACTTTATAGAGCTGAGAACATGATGACTTATAAAGTTTTTACTCATAATAAAGTTCAGAGACATAATGAAATGCAAAATATGAAAGGGAAGTTAAATTACAAAACAGCAACATGCTAGATTTAACAAATGTTTGATTTATGATCCAAAGCAGGGGAGGAGTAGAGAAAATAAGGCTAAACATTCTCAAGTATAATAGAGAAAGAAAGAAAGAAAGAAAGAAAGAAAGAAAGAAAGAAAGAAAGAAAGAAGGAAAGAAAGAAAGAAAGAAGGAAAGAAAGAAGAAAGGAAGGAAGGAAAGAAAGAAAGAAAGAAAGAAAGAAAGAAAGAAAGAAAGAAAGAAAGAAAGAAGGAAGGAAGGAAGGAAGGAAGGAAGGAAGGAAGGAAGGAAGGAAAGAAAGAAAGAAAGAAAGAAAGAAAGAAAGAAAGAAAGAAAGAAAGAAAGAAAGAGGAAGGGAGGGGGAAAGAGAAAGAGAGAAAGGGAAAGAAAGAAAGAAGAAAAAAGGGAAAGGAAAGTGAAAGAAAGAAAGAAAGAAAGAAAAGAAAGAAAGAAAGGAAGGAAGGAAGGAAGGAAGGAAGGAAGGAAGGAAGGAAGAAAGAAAGAAAGAAAGAAAGAAAGAAAGAAAGAAAGAAAGAAAGAAAGAAAGAGAAAGGAAGAAAGACAGACAAAGGAAAGGAAAAAAGAAAGGAAGGAAGGAAGAGAGAAAGAAAGAAAGAAATCACATCTAGGCACACAGTGAAATTGCAAAACACCAAAGAAAAGGAAAAATCTTAAAAATAGCCAGAGAGGGGCGCCTGGGTAGCT
The DNA here is from genome assembly GCA_030068075.1 of Paguma larvata. Classification (NCBI taxonomy): domain Eukaryota; kingdom Metazoa; phylum Chordata; class Mammalia; order Carnivora; family Viverridae; genus Paguma; species Paguma larvata. Next base: position 48,230 of record JAINVK010000897.1, read on the forward strand.
CAGTCAGTTAAGTGTCTGACTTCAGCTCAGGTCATGATCTCAAGCCCCACATTGGGCTCTGTGCTGACAGCTCAGAACCTGGAGCCTGCTTCAGATTCTGTGTCTCCTTTTCTCTCTGCCTCTCCCCAACTCGCACTCTGTGTCTCTCTCTCTCTCAAAAATAAACATTTAAAAATTTTTTAAAAAAATAGCCAGAGAAAAAAGTTTACCTACAATGGGATAACAGTTACACAGAAAACGGATTTTTTTCAAGGGCAGCCGTGGATTCAGAACACAGTGGAACACTATCCTCAAATTGCTAAAAGCAAATAGTGACAATCTCGAGTTGTTTACTTGGCCAAATTATCATTTTAATAATCAGGGAAAAACAAATGCATTTTGGGCAAATCAAAAATCTGTGCTTAACGTAATCGGACCCTCACCAAAGGAATTGCTAAAGAAAATACACTTGTAAGAAGTAAAATAATTCCAGAGAAAAGGTCTGGGATGAAATAAGCGATGGCAAACAAAGAAACTGGTAAATACTAACAAACACTGAATATGTAAAGTAATAATGATGTAAATATATGAGAAAAGATGGAATCTAAATAAGGCACACAAATACTATGTAAGACAGTGGGAGAATGATCAGAATTAGCATACTGCATTGTTAGAGAGGAGAACAGAGATTAATTTTGGATTTCATTAAGATTAAGAGCAACCAGGCAATGAACAAAAGAGGGGTTTATAACTTCTGAATCAATTTAGGGGGAAGAAGACCATTTTTTGATCAAAATTCAGTCAAAAAATGTAAGAAAGAAAATAGTAAAGCATTGTAAAAGTAGGAAAAATATAAAGCACAAAATCAGATGATGAAAATAAATCCAACTCTAAAAGAAATCACATAAAACAAATGGATTAAAATCCACTTAAAAACAATATTTTAGATCTAAATTTCGATTCAGCTCTGTTACTTATAAAAGATGTATTTAAAACATACAAGTCCCTTCTTCCCAAAAAGCCACTAAATTAGATGGTAAAAGGCAGGAAAGGAAATGAGCTTTTGTCCAGTACCTACAGTAATATAGAATCTCACATAAATCTTTTGTCAGAGTGAGAATTTATCATTTCCCTATTACAGAGTGGGAATCTAGGAGGCAGTGAAATGACATACTTAGAGTCACACTTGATACTAGCTTGCAGAAAAAGAACTTTCAAAACCCAATTCTGCCTATTAGCAAAGACTTGGCTCTAGCCAACATCAGCACATTGTCATATGAGACAAAAAGTTTTCTGACTCTCAGGTGGGAAAGGGGGTACTGGGCAAGTCCCCATGAAAAGCAAGTAACAGGGGCACCTGCATGGCTCAGTTGGTTAAGTGGCAGACTTCAGCTCAGGTCATGATCTCAGGGTTTGTGAGTTTGAACCCTTGCATGAGGCTCTCTGCTGTCAGCACTGAGCCTGCTTTGGATCCTCTGTCCCCTCTCTCTCTTTCCTTCTGCCTGCCCCACAACCTCAAAAATAAATAAAACATTAAAAAGAAAGTTCCAGGAGTATATCTTTTGTTTTGTTTTTTGTTTTATTTATTTTTGAGAGAGAGAGATAGAGCATGAATGGGGGAGGGGCAGAGAGAGAGAGGGAGACACAGAATCCGAAGCAGGCTCCAGACTCTGAGCTGTGAGCACAGAGCCAGACATGGGGCTCGAACCAGCAAACTGTAAGATCATGACCTGAGCTGAAGTCGGACGCTTAACCAACTGAGCCACCCAGGTGCCCCCAGGAGTATGTCTTTAAAAAAAAAAAAAACAACAAGTAAGAGAAAAGAAAAGAGAGCAAATTTCTACCGACTGTCCCATTAACTGGTTCTCAATATATCCAGTTCTATTCAGTCTACTGAATCCAGAAATTTTTAAACTGAATATTCCTTTGTTTATTCTCCACCTATTTGTTAATTATTTATAGTCTATAATTTGAAGAATCTCAGATGTAATTTTTTATCGGTTTTTTTTTTTTTTTTTTGGAAAAGTTTAGATAAGAAGTTCAGTGTTTGCTAAGAAATGGTCTTGCCCACTGGCTGGTGGCTGAATATAAAAACCGTCCTGGAAAATTGAGACGGAAGCAACTGATGTTTCTAGAGAGAGCACATCCCTAAGAAGGGAAGGACACTTACATCTCCTCCTCCCTAATCAGTCACATTGTCTTTAATGGCCTAGTATGTTAGCTATGTTTCTTGTAAACATCACACACATGATGGGATAGTAGGAACAAAGTCAGAGGGGAAAGAACCAGAACACAGCTTGATGCAACTGGTATTCTAAATCCATAATATGAAAAGCTATAGTCAAATGATGTTTCTGTTTCAGTAGGTGACACCTTGCATTTTTAACAAGGTTTAACTTGGGGGGGGGAGGTACAAATTGTTAAAATAATATAAAATTTAATCCATTATAAAAAAAGTATAGTTTACTCTTGAATTTATAAAATTTTACCTTTTGTCTGTCTCTCTAAGTAGTTGGCTCGCTGTCCTTTGTCCTCTGTGTGTGTGTATGTATATGTGTGCGTGTGACTGTGAGTATGTATATGGACAGAGAGAGAGAAAGAGATTCGGCATGGTGTTTACCTTATGATTATTATATGGAAGTAGTAGTATTTTAGGTGAAAGTTGTTCTCTTCTGAACTTTTGTTTTGCTTGAATTATTTTTTAATTTTTTAAATGTTTATTTATTTATTTTTGAGACAGAGAGAGAGAGAGCAAGCAGGCAGGGGAGAGACAGAGAGAGAGGGAGACAGAGAATCTGAAGCAGGCTCCAAGCTGTCAGCACAGAGCCCGACATGGGGCTCAAACCCATGAGAGCCAGGAGATCACGACCTGAGCTGAAGTTGGACACTAAACTGACTGAGCCACCCAGGGGCCCCTGTTTTGCTTGAAATCTTACTAAAATGTCTTAAAAGTAATTCATGGTTATCGTAGAATATTTGAGAAATACTAAAAAGCATAAAAGAGAAAATTGAATAGCACTCCTAATTCTATCTCTGTTAACATTTGGTGTGTTTCCATCACAACTGATTTGAATATTTAATTTGGACTTCTGCTTTTTTACATCAAGTGTTTTCCCTTTGTCATTAACTATTTCGGGGTGTTGAGGAGGGGATTCTATTCTGACACTTCATATAATAAAGAGATGATGGTGCTCTAGACTCAGGTGATGAGCTGGAATGAAAATAAATGAAGAAATGCGAGAATTATCTAGAAATAGAACTGACAGAACAAAACGATAGATTTGGTGGGGATTTTGAAATGACTTTCAAGTTATATGTTTTAGTTCCACGTACATCAAGGTCTCGCATAATTTTATGATAAATTACGCAAAGAACATAAGTGTAAGAACACCTTCATCAGAAGTACATGAAAATTTCTTACAAAGTCATATTTTGAAATGTCGAGTTCACGTGCCAGCATTTTTACCTAACAAGTCAAAAGAGCAGGTTTATAGGAATTATATTTTCTGATAATTTTACCCAGCAGTATGAATTGTTCCATTCTGAGCATCAAGAGAAATGATAGGGTCAAAATGATACAAGAGGAAAAGCTTTGGCTCTTAAGTAAAGACTTCTATGGCATATTTCTCTCTTCACTACATAACGGCAAAGTCTACTAAAAATCTAAAACTGAAGCAAACTCGACTCCCCATGCTGCTTTCATAATTGTGTTTTGAGGGCCTTGGCTGCATACTTGGAGTGCACCATATTTTCAAAGCTAACTGACTGATTTATGAAGAAACACACATGTGTTTTTTTGCTCCACAAAAGCAACCAAAAGCACATTTGGATAGTATTAAACTGGAAAGATAAAATATTGCACAGTTCTGAAGAATTAATTTTAAAATATTTCTTTAAGATAAACAGCCTATCAAGTCTATCCTAAATGTCATCACTTTGGATGACCAACTAAGCAGATTTACAGACAACGGCATGGCTGAAGAGGAATTATTTCAGTCTTATCTGTCAAAAGCTATTATGTCCAAAGACATGAGCATCATCTCCATCTACTCTGTAGGCAGTGGAACCCCCACCGATAACAGGGGAGCAATATTCCATGCCATGCAGAATTCTTTGATGCATTTTCTCATCTTAAAATTGGCTCAAAAATGACCTGTTACAGAGGGAAATAAAATCCTAATGATCACAAATAAGAAAGAAGGAACCATCAGCATTTCACACTTCAGACTATAATTCTGAGCTGTGATGCAAGTCACATGTTGGCCTTCCCAAAACTCTGCTCTTAGCTTTTCTTTACACATTCCAACACATCTTCACATAGTTTGAGTTTTTTTTGTAATGAAATAAGAACTCTAAAATATAATCATTGGTTGCTATTAAATATTTTATTGACCAACTCTATGGCATTCAAAAATTAATTTATGTAGGGGGGCACCTGGGTGGCTCAGTTGGTTAAGCATCTGACCTCGGCTCAGGTCATGATCTCAACAATTGGTGAGTTCGAGTTCTGCTCGGCCTTTGTGCTGACAGCTCAGAGCCTGGAGCCTGCTTCAGATTCTGTGTCTCCCTCTCTCTGTCCATCCTCCCCCCCTCCTTGAAAACAAATAAACATTAAAAAAGAATCTCAAAAAATTAATTTATGTAAGCATGCATGCGATGAGTCTGAGAAACCTTCTGTACCTGGCCAGCACTCAGCCCAGGAAGCCCCGTGGCACTCTGCCAACTGGCATTTCTCTTGTAAGGTTGCTGCAGCCATTCCAAGACCTTCTCAATTCCCAGCTATGGCTCCTTGAAGAATTGCACAGTTTGGCAATCTAGGCCACAGAGCTCTGCTCCTTCAGGTACTGAGCTGGGAGAGAGTGAGGCAAGCTGCCCTTGGGATGAGCGAATAGAAAGTCATCCTTGCAACTCGCCAATAACATTATCTTCCCATGTAAAGGTCATTGGAGATCAAGCTCCAAAAACCCCACATCCTACAGTTTTTCTTGAGGACTCATTCATTCTACAAATATTTACTGAGGATCTGCTCTGCGCCAGGTATCAGGATAGAACAGTCAACCAAAGAAGCCAAGATCTCTTTCCTCGTGGAGACCTACATTCCGCATTTTGGAAGTCCTCTACAGCCAGGAGGGATTCGTGCCTTCTTCTGCAGCATCCAAAGAGACACTTGCACCCTTTTCAAGAGGTAGGCCCACGAGGGAAAACCAGAGCCCCTGGTCATAAACAATCACCAATAACAAAGGCTAAAGCTGCTGAAAACTTACCCTCTTTCTCCAAACCTAGATTTCTTCAGCTTTAGTACACATCTAGCAGCACTTATCTTAGGAAAACAAGAAGGACATCAGAGGATTAATAATGTAAACCATTTGGAGCTAAGTGTAAACAATCTAGTACTTATGTTTAACTCATCTGCTTCTTAAGAGGAGTTACCTCTGTTCATTACCTTGGACAGAAAAAAAAGAAAAAGAAAAAAAACTGCTGCATCACAGATGTTGGGAAAATAAGTAATACAAGTAATAGAAAAACCACAGTAATGTGAGGAATCATTCTCAGAAAGACTTTAAATCCTCTGTCACCTTTTAGCACATGGGAGGCCTAGGGATCTTTAAAAGTATCTGAGAGAAGAATGGATAATATCTCTTAGCACCTTGACTCTCCCAGAAAGTCCAGATAAAAACTCGATGCTGGGGCTCCATCTCTCAGCAGTTTCTACTCATTTGTAAGAAAACAATGGTTTCTTTCTTATGTAAATAATAAGCCTTGTATGCAGTATAAGTGAATTAATCTTGACATTTGATGAGGAATGGAAGCTTCAGAGGCAAATTGGAAAGAAATATTTTATTTTACAAGTTAGATTTGTATCTAAGCCTACATTCATGCAAATCCAAGAATAAAGTTATTCAACCAAAACCTAGCAAGGGGGATCTCGATCAGTTTTGAGTTTTTTCCCAATTATAAGGCCCGTCAGTAAAATAATAATAGACAAAATTCTGTCATGGAACTGGATCTCTCAAAACCTACAGATAAATATAAAAACTAAGAATCACAATTTATTCTAATTGTTTTTTTTAATCTCCTTCTCTTTTGTAACACATCTAGCTGTCTATATTATATATTCTCTGTCTCTAAAAGTGAAACTTCTTTTGTGATATCTGTAGTCCAAATATTTCTGTTATTTTTATCTCCACATGCAATGTATTATATATAGTGTTTATTTTTGTAGTCCGTAGACCTTGATAGGTCATTAAATTAAATTTTTAGATGATTGACTCGAGATTGCAGAGAAGTCATTCCTCAATACAGAAGTGAGAAGGTTAAGGTCACTTTGCAATCTTGATTAAAAATAACATTCAGGGCCACCTGGATGGCTTAGTGCCGTAAGTGTCCGACTCTTTGTTTCAGCTAAGATCATGATATCATGATTGGGTTCCTGGGTTCGAGCCCCATATCGGGCTCTATGCTGACAGCATGGAGCCTGCTTGGGATTCTCTCTCTCTCCCTCTCTCTCTGCCCTTACTCCTCTTCTCCAAATAAATGAATAAATATTTTTTAAAAAGAAGATATCAACATTCAGAAACAAGGCTGACTGAGGAAGCAACATGGATATTCAGTAACTTGACTACAACGCACAATTTGTGGGCCCAGAGCAGAGTAATTTGGGTAGTTTACAGGGCCTCCATGTAAATGGGATTTACTCCTATTTGCCCAAGAACCTAGAGGTTCATTCTCAAGAACAGATAACACACTAAAGAATTCCCTGATTTCTTGATCTTGGCATTGAACTAAAAGTGAGCTATGAGGAAGTGCAGCATTTCTTGAGTACACTGAGAGGAGAAATAGGAGAGCATAGCTCTCATATGCTAATGTCTCAGGAAGCACTTCTCAGCTCTTCCTGTGAACAAGGAAATCTCCCCAGACTGTCTAGAGCAAGAGTTCTCCCAAATTATTTATCAACTCATCCTAGGAGTTCACCGAATGCCTTCTGCTCAGTGTCATTAACGCTTCCTCATACCTGGTGGCCTTGTCCCACAAGGATCTGGTGTCACATACACCTACTAGATACTCCATTCTGGGTGCCCAGTCTAGGGTGCAGTCATCACCAATCTCTCTCAATAAAATGGCTCCAGAGTAACAGATTTGTCCATCGGTAATTAAGTATAAGGAGTAAATAAAATATATGGAATAGAATTTTCTCGCTGGGTTGAAAATACAAATTATACTCTTTTTTAATCCTTCCATCATTAGGAATATAGTAGGTATTCAAAAATATGTCTTGAGTGATGGGGGAACTGGACAACATGCAGAAGAATAAAACTAGACCACTTCCTTCCACCACTCACAAAAATAAACTCTAAATGGATGAAGGACCTGAACGTGAGACAGGAAACCATCAAAATCCTAGAGGAGAAAGCCAGAAAAAAACTCTTTGACCTGAGCCGCAGCAATTTCCTACGCGACACATCTCCAAAGGCGAGGGAATTTAAAGCAAAAATGAACTATTGGAACCTCATCAAGTTAAAAAGCTTCTGCACGGCAAAGGAAACAACCAACAAAACTAATAGACAACCGACGGAATGGGAAAGGATAATTGCAAATGACATATCGGATAAAGGACTAATACCTAATATCTATAAAGACCTTACCAAACTCCACACCCAAAAAACGAATAATCCAGTGAAGAAATGGGCGGAAGATATGAATAGACACTTCTCCAAAGAGGACATCCAGATGGCCAACAAACACATGAAACGATGCTCAAAGTCACTCATCATCAGGGAAACACAAATCAAAACCACACCGAGATACCACCTTACACTGGTTCGAGTGGCTAAAAAGAATAAATCAGGAAACTATAGATGCTGGGGGGGATGTGGAGAAACAGGCACCCTCCTACACCGTTGGTGGGAATGCAAACTAGTGCAGCCGCTCTGGAAAACAGTGTGGAGTTTCCTCAAAAAAATGAAAATAGAGTTACCCTATGACCCAGCAATAGCACTGCTAGGAATCTACCCAAGAGACACAGGAATGCTGATGCATAGGGGCACGTGTACCCCAATGTTCATAGCAGCACTTTCAACAATAACCAAATCATGGAAAGAGACTAAGTGCCCATCAATCGACGAATGGATAAAGAAGATGTGGTACATATATACAATGGACTACTATGTGGCAATGAGAAAAAATGAAATCTGGCCATGTGTAGCAACATGGATGGACCTGGGGGGTATTATGTTAAGTGAAATAAGTCAGTCAGAAAAAGACAGATACCATATGTTTCCACGCATAGGTGGATTTTGAGAAACTTAGCAAAAACCATGGGGGAGGGGAAGAGGGGAAAGGAAAAAAAGACACAGAGAGGGAGGGAGACAAAACATAAGAGACTCTCAAAGACTAAGAATAAACTGAGGGTGAGGGGGTGAGGTAGGGGGGAGAGAGGGTGACAGGCATTAAAGAGGGCATGTGATGGGATGAACACTGGGTGTTATATATAAACCAATTTGAAAATAAACTATTAAAAAAAAAGGAAAATTCAGAGAATGTTTTGAGCTAAGAAAATATAGCTGGAATAAGTATGTGGCCCTTCAAGGTCACACACACACACACAACACACACACGAGTGGCAAACCATGACCTAGAATGCTAACCTCAGTAATTTGTACTACTAGACTTGTATCTTGATTTTATATATTTAGCCTACATTTGGATTTGTAGGGGAAGAACTCATCTTTTATAGATTTTAAAATATACTGAATACAGATTCTACTCTCTAAACAATCATGTAATTATGTCATAGTGCCTACTATTTCACAGTTTTCATTTAAAGTTTCACATAGGAACATGCATATCCTTTAATGGGGATGCCTGGGTGACTCAGTCAGTTGGGTGTCCAATTTCAGCTCAGTTCATGATATCACAGTTTGTGGGTTTGAGCCCTACGTCAGGCTCTGTGATGATGGCTTGACAGTTTGGATTGGACAGTTGGACAGCACAGCCTGCTTCAGATTCTGTGTCTCCCTCTCTCTCTACCCCTCTCCTGCTCAAGCTCTGTCTCTCTCTCTCTCTCTCTCAAAAATAGACATTAAAATTTTTTTAATTTTCTGAAAGGGTAGAACATTATTTCCAAATAGCTTCTATTACTCTGAAACTTTTAAAATAAACTTCCCTCCAAGAAACTCTTAGATTAAGAGAACATTCTCCTTATAAGCAAATTAGTAGGCTAAAATTTCCAGGATGTTTTTCCTTTGCAACTATACTCTTATATCCTAATTTTTAAAGTAACATGATCTAATTTATTTTTTTCAGAAGCAAAAGTCATGATGATATAATATTGAGACCAGACAGAGATTTCACTACCAGTCTTTTTCATTGAAATTTTTATTGAGACATTTATAGATTCACATGCAGTTATAAGATACACTAGAGATTCTTTGTAAACTTTTCCCCATTTATACCAATAGCAACATTTTGCAAAATCATAACACAATATCCCAAACAGTAAATTGACATTATATCATCCAGTCATTTTATCCAGATTTTTCCATTATGTATGTAGTCATTTTGTGTGTGTATTTATTGTTTGGTAAAATTTTATCACCAGAGTAGGTTCACATACCCACCATCACAGTCTAGAAACTGAATAGTTAGTTCTACCACTATAAAAATCCCTTATAATTTATTATTTTTCATTTAGCAGGCAGCTACACTGTGATAAGTTCAATACACCAAAGTGTTGCCTGCTTTTCATGTGTTCAGTTATCACCCAAATGGGATTTTTCACAATAAGTGTCCATTTTTCAATCCATTTCTCATAATCTGCCATCTCAGAAGGATCCAGATTCCAGTTGTAATTTTTTTTTAAATCAAGGCTTCTTTTCAGTAGACCATACTTGCTGCACATCAATGTCAGAATAGAGAGAACAGGAAAATTTATTTAACCTTATTTATTTATTTGGAGGGAGAGAGTGGAAGAAGTGCAGAGAGGGAGAGAGAGAGAATCCCAAGCAGGGCTCCAAGTCACCAGTGCAGAGCCTGTTGCGGGACTCAAACTTATGAAATGCGAGATCATGACTTGAGCTGAGATCAAGAGTTGGTCGCTTAACCAACTGAGCCACCCAGGCACCCCAAGAACAGGAACATTTTTAAGATGGCAAAACCCACCAAAGTCTGATGAATGTTAGAGCCTCCAGCAAAGTGGATTAACCACAGTCCATACACTCTTTTGCTTTCTGCCCTGCTCCCATGTCTCCTTCTCTCTAGTCCTATACTCTGTGTTATTCTAGCCTCAGCCTCACATACTTTTAGGGAGATATTAACAAGTAAAATAAGTCAATTATTTTTTTATTTTGAACTCCTAATATCGGAAGAATTTGAAGCCAACACCAGGAGTTGATACAGGGTAGAAGATACAGGTAAAAAAAGAAGGAGGAGGAGGAAGAGGAAGAAGAGGAGGAGGAGGAGGAGGAGGAGAAGAAGAAGAAGAAGAAGAAGAAGAAGAAGAAGAAGAAGAAGAAGAAGAAGAAGAAGAAGGAGGAGGAGGAGGAGGAGGAGAGAGAAGAGGAGGAGGAGGAGGAGGAGGAGGAGGAGGAGGAGGAGGAGGAGGAGGAGGAGGAGAAGAAGAAGAAGAAGAAGAAGAAGAAGAAGAAGAAGAAGAAGAAGAAGAAGAAGAAGAAGGAGAAGAGAGAAGAGGAGGAGGAGGAGGAGGAGGAGGAGAAGAAGAAGAAGAAGAAGAAGAAGAAGAAGAAGAAGAAGAAGAAGAAGAAGAAGAAGAAGGAGAAGGAGAAGGAGAAGGAGAAGGAGAAGGAGAAGGAGAAGGAGAAGGAGAAGGAGAAGGAGAAGGAGAAGGAGAAGAAGAAGAAGAAGAAGAAGGAGAAGAAGAAGGAGGAGGAGGAGGAGGAGGAGGAGGAGGAGGAGGAGGAGAAGGAGAAGAAGGAGAAGAGGAAGAGGGAGAGAGAAGAGAAGGAGGAGGAGGAGGAGGAGGAGAAGAAGAAGAAGAAGAAGAAGAAGAAGAAGAAGAAGAAGAAGAAGAAGAAGGAGAAGAAGGAGAAGAAGAAGAAGAAGGAGAAGGAGAAGGAGAAGGAGAAGGAGAAGGAGAAGAAGGAGAAGAAGAAGAAGAAGAAGAAGAAGAAGAAGAAGAAGAAGAAGGAGAAGGAGAAGGAGAAGGAGAAGGAGAAGGAGAAGGAGAAGGAGAAGAAGGAGAAGGAGGAGAAGAAGAAGGGGAAGAGGAAGAGGGAGAGAGAAGAGAAGGAGGAGGAGGAGGAGGAGAAGGAGGAGGAGGAGGAGAAGAAGAAGAAGGGTAGAAAAACAGAAGGAGGGTGGAAGGGGAATGTTGTCAGTAGCCATCCAAGTAATTCCACCTTCAGGAAGCAAGGAAATTCTAGTACAGTAGCAATTTTTTAAAGAGAGAACACGGGGAAAGCATCAGAACTGAGCATGTATATAAAATAAAACTTGCTAGAACGTGAACAAGGATGTTCATGCGTTGGCCTCAAGCAATGAGCCTACATCTGAGATTCTCAAGCTAACACATCATAGACTTCTCCACTGCCACAGGCAAAGCTTGTCCGGAGAGTGAGCTGCATTGTTTGTGCACCAAAGGCATTCCTCCTACAAGTTTAAAGACCAGGATAGCCAGGTCTGGAATGCTGCACCTCATGGTTTATATTAGCCAGTGTCCTTGGGAGGCAAAGCCATCTTTAAATGTTCCAGCATTGCATCACAGACTCCATTCCTGGGATCTAGGATATACCAAGAGCACCAGTCTGAAGAGCACTTCCTAAAATTCACTAGAGAGAGATACCCGTTTCCCTGTAAGGGAAGGGCTGGATGGCTGGGCTGTAGAGCCTCTGACTTGACCTCACGAGGGATGCGACGCTGGGACAGACACCTCCTCTCTCTCAGTCATTAGAAATAACCCAAATGAAGTTTGCCCTCTGAAATATACATTGCTTAATTGCAATTTCAACTAATCATGCCCCTCTGTATCTCCTTAATTCTGCTCACCAACTAGATACATGTCTATCAAGTACTAACAGCTGTGCTGTGAAGAGTCGTCAATGAGTCATAGTCAATAGTATTCTTTCTACACCTTCACATTGCATTGCATTTATACGTGTTCTTATCATATTTTTATGAGAAATATATAAAACCATGTGTTTTCAGCACCCATGCTAAAACCTCCCGTGGTCTTCCTTTTGGCCTTACAAATTAGGTTTTTTGGGCTTTTTTGCTGACAAATACAACTGTATTATTAGTCTCTGCTAACTAATCCATGTAAATTAGTACCCAATGCTGATTCGCCCAACTTTTTTATTCCAGTTCCATAGGAAGTGCTAACCGTTCCCCCCCAAAAAATGTGTTCATTATCAGTTCTCAAGAAGGTAGGTGGTTCTGCAATGGGTTCCTATGACACCTTGAACTTCCCAAATAATAGCATTGATCATCCTGGCCTGATATTGTCTTTCCACTTGTCAGCTAACCCCAGTATAACATGTCTGCAGACTGAGAAATGTATCTATTTTATTCATCATTGCCATTCCACTGCCTAGAGTAAATATTCAGTTGTTCAGTGAATGACCATCGGGCCTTTATGCATGTCATCTGGTTCAGACTGCTGACACCAGTCTAACTCGAACACAAAATTATCCCCCACCAGTCTGTTGCAAAGGAGCTCAATCATGCCTTAACACCCTCTGACCCATTTCAATATCCTTTTCCAGCTGCTGTTTTCTACTCCTTGAAAGCATAACAAATCAAAGGACCCCTCTTTTTCAGTAAATTCTAAAAAATAATCACAAATCATGCCAGCTGAATCTCATCAAGCTCTTTGGATGCAGTTAATACTAATTCATAAAAGAAAAAGTCCTAAATCCTGACTTTAACAGCAAAAGATCAAGGACTTGTCTACTTCAAATCATAAAATTGGGCTCCATTTCTTCTGCCATGAGCATAGTGAAAGGGATTCGAGGGGCTGAATGAAAGAAAATGAAAGGAAACATTAAGTAATGGCATATTAAGTCTGTTTGGGGATGGGAAAGAGTTTCTAATGCCATAAGACAGAGATTACTTTTGAACTGGCTTTCCCCATCCTCATTAATGACTTTGGGGAGGAGAAACAAATAACATCTTAATAACCTCGGCAGGCAAATGACAACATCCATCTGTGCAGCATTGTTAACATTCCGAACTGAGAAATGAAACCAAGTAGTACAGTCAGATTAGAAATAGAGGCAGGCAATAAAAATAAGATCCAGCCTAGTAAGCTAATATCTCTGTAGGGAATGTTATAAAACACCTTTTTGTAATGGAAGGAAGGTCCTTGTAAAGGTATAGTAGTAAAAGAGACATCGAACTGTTATAAGAAACTAAAACAAGATTTACTATGAGTGATGACAACTTAGGAAAAAAAGAAAAAACAACCAACGACTGAGGTGTGGGTGGTATAAACACAGGCATCTAGTCCCACTTAGAAGGGACATGGTCATCTCAGAAAGGACCCAGTGAATCAGCATCACAGTACTATGCTCAGTTCCTAGGACTGAGAGTGAGAAAAAGTCAGAAAAATAAAGTAAATTTAAGAGGGAGAAAATAATAATAAAAAAATTCTAGGAATAATTTATATGAAAAGGTTTGAAAGATCAGATCTGTGTGGTTTGCCTAAATAATGTCTTTGAAGAGAGAGAACTATCTCCAGATGTCTGTAGAGTGTACATATTTAAGAAAACATTTAAAAAAATACTTTTGGAATGCTACAGAAAACATGTGAAAATAAAGAAATGGAATGAAACTGAGGTGAAAAATGTATAAAGTCTTTATTTGGATTTTATAATAGTCTTTCATCAGACATCAAGCAATCTCCATCAGGGGCTAACTCTAAAGTCTTGCATTACATGTGATTTTGGGGTATTTTATGATACAGAAGAAAATTATGAACTCTTCCTTCTTCATAAATAACTAAGGGTATATTTCCCCTCCCTTTCTTCTTGTACTAAACATCTGTGTTACCCAATCTGTGTTGAAAGTGTTTGGAAAATATTTAAACCACCATTCATATTCTTAAAATGGAATATACAACACTTCTGTCCAAATATTTGTCAGTCGGGACCTTTTCAAGTGAATACTTAGGTTGGTATCGATGTTAGTAATTCAACTTTCAGCAAGTCAGGGGGTTGCTAAGTCTATAAAATTTACTGTATAGAACAAATAAAACACAAACTAGAGAAGCAAAGAGTACAGGTGATATGTTTTCTTCAAATTCTGCTTTACCCTAACTTTGTGACCCAAAGCCATGCAATGTGCAATATGGCCCTAATCTTTAATCACTTGTATGCACTGAAGATATAACTAAAATCAATTCTACCAAACTAGGTTTAATTTATGTGTCAAAATCTCATTTTCGTACCTACTGCAAGTATAATAAGATCCAGTCCCTACTGCGAAGACATTTGTAGTCTTCTTAGAAAGGGTGGACATGGACATAAAAATGAATCTACCAATATAAGGCAGAACACAATCATCAAATAATGGGACAGAGACACAGTGAGTTATGAAGAGTCCAGAAACCAAGACATGTGGGAGTGTTAAGCTAGTGCAAAGATTGAGGGAAAACTTGCAGAAATGATTTGGGCCCCTTATCGTTTGTTTGTTTCACAAATGAATATCCAGCACCTAGCCCACTGACACGATCTTTAAAATAACTTAACTCGATGTGGTACACACACACACACAAACACACACACACACACACACACACACTCACATGCACACACAATGGAATATTACTTGGTGATCAAAAAGAATGAAATCTTGCTATTTGCAACAACGTGGATGGAACTACAGTGTATAATGCTAAGTGAAATAAGTCAGTCAGAGAAAGTCATGTATAATATGATTTCACTCATATGAGGAATTTAAGAAACAAATCAGATGAACAGAAGGGAAGGGAAGCAAAAATAATATAAGAACAGAGAGAGAGATAAACCATAAGAGACTTTTAAAGACAAATACAGAGAACAAACTGAGGTTTGCTGGTGGGGTGCTGGTCACGGGGGATGGGCTAAATGGGTGATGGGCATTAAGGAGGCGTCGACACTTGTTGAGATGAGCACTAGGTGTTATACGTAAGTGAGGAATCACTAAATTCTACTCCTGAAATCATGATCACACAATATGCTAACTAATTTGGATCTAAATTTTAAAAACAAATAAAGTAAAATAAAATAAAAACTGTACCTCTGGAAAATAACTATCCATTCATGCAATACTTACCTTCATGCTTACTATATGCCAAGTACTATTTTTAAACTGGAGAAACAGCAATAAACAAAATTAAGTCCCTGATCTCATGGAGCTTACATAGGGGAGAGGTGAAACAATCAGTAAGTGAGTTTTAAAACGTGCACATAAAATAAGTCAGGTAGAAAGAACACTATGAAGAAGAATAAAGTGATATAAGGGAATAAGGAATGATAGAAATGCCATTTTAAATGTAGTGGTCAGAAAGACTCCTCTGTGAGGGGTAATATTAAGCAGAAGCTTGGATAAGGAGAGGAAGTGAGCCATGGTGATATCTGGTGGAAGAGCATTCCAGGCAAAGGGCACAACAAGTGCAAAGACCCTGAGGCAGAACACATCTTCCTGGCATCTTTGAGGATTGCAGCGGGAGAGGAGAACATGATTGGACTTGAGATCGGGGAGGTATCAGGGAACAAGATGTTCGAAGGCCTTGTCGGCTGTGGCAAGAACATTAGCTTTTACTTTGATCTGGAAAGCCACTTGAAGATTTTAAGCAGATGAAAAACATTATCTGTCTTATGTTTTAAAAGGCTTTCTCTGGCTACTCAGTGAAAAATAAAACACAGGGTTGAGAGTGATTAAACGAGAAACCAGTTAAGAAGCTGCTATAACAATCCAAGAAAACAATGATGTAAAGTGCAGTACGGTGAACTCGATGAATGCTGAGCTCAACAGTGTTTGTTGATTGGGGTGTAAGAAACAAAGAGGAGTCAGGGTGGCTTTTCTGGCCTGCCCTGGCGCTGACATTTATGAGTTAGGAGAGGTGGAGGGCAGAGCAGGTGTGAGGCCCAAGGTTAGGAGTGGGGGACCAAGAATTCTCTCGTGTGTATGATGCCGGAGCTGTCTATTAGTCTTCCAAGTAGTAGTAATTAGCAGACAGCTGGAGATATGAGTCTGGAGTTCGTGGGAGCAGTCAGAGCTGAAGATCTCTATTTGTGAACCTCCAGCATAGAGACGATATTTCATGCCATTGGGCTGCATCATGGTGGTTAAGGGCTGAGACCTGTGATACGTCTATTCAAAGATGAATGAATTTTAACTCTACAGAAATGATGATATAGTAGTTAAACACTGAAACTCTGCTCTGTTCATGGTAAAACAAAATTGCTATTTTACTAGGTCCCTGAACAGCATTTAAAGTTCAGAATTTTAGTGGGGACCACAAGTATCCTAAAAAAGGTTAAAGTCTAAGCTCACATTGCTGGCCAAGGCTCTGCCTTCTTTGACCCTACCAATTAGGAAACAACAATAAAAATTATAAATAAAATATTTATGGATCACTAAGTAACATTGCAATACACTCAAAGGTAGAGCCGTTTTGTCTACTGTACCACCATCATACACCTAGAGCAACAAAATAGTTTGATTAGAAATACATGTCCTGGTGTGCTGTTTCGAAGGGACATACGCACCCTAATGTTTATAGCAGCGCTATCGACAATAGTCAAAGTGTGGAAAGAGCCCAAAGGTCCATCAACTGATGAATGGATAAAGATGATGTGCTATATACATATATATAGTGGAGTATTACTCGGCCACCAGAAAGAATGATATCTTGCCATCTGCAACTACATGGATGGAACTGGAAGGTATTATGCTAAGCGAAATTAGTCAGAGAAAGACAAATGTCATATGACTTCACTCATATGAGGAATTTAAGATACTAAACAGATGAACATAAGGGAAGGGAAGCAAAAATAATATAAAAACAGGGAAAAGGACAAAACACAAGAGAATCTTAAAATACAGAGAACAGGGGTGCCCGGGTGGCTCAGTTGGTTAAGCGGCCAACTTCGGTTCAGGTCATGATCTCACGGTCTGTGAGTTCGAGCCCCGCGTTGGGCTTTGTGCTGATGGCTCAGAGCCTGGAGCCTGCTTCAGATTCTGTGTCTGCCTCTCTCTCTGCCCTTCCCCTGCTCATACTCTGTCTCTATGTCTCTCAAAAATAAATAAACGTTAAAAATTTTTTTTAAATAATAAATAAATAAAATATAGAGAAAAAACAGAGGGTTGCTGGAGAGGTTGTGGTGGGGGGTGGGCTAAATGGGTATGAGGCATTAAGGAATCTACTCCTGAAATCATTCTTGCACTATATGCTAACTAACTTGGATATGATTTAATTTATTTATTTATTTATTTATTTGAAAAATAATAAATAAATCAATAAAAGATATACACTGTCCCTCTCAAGCCAAAAGCATTTTGTAGATACAGGACCAGAAGCCTGGTCTGGGGAGGCAGAACAATAATTGAAATGACAAGTAGGTATGAAGCCGACAAGTAACACTGTAAACCAGAATCAGGCAGATAAGCCAGAGTCAGTACCAATGGGAGATCAAGCCAGGTAGAAAAACCAAAGGCAGGAGTGTACAAATATCCTAGAACACAACAGGTTGGGGGGTCCAAAGTTCACTAAAACAGCCATGCACCTATAGTCAATCAATTGATGTTTAAACAAGGGCAAGTTGGCCAAGAGGTGGAGAGAAAACGCACTGAGGTCTGCAACAGGAAACAGGCTGGTGCAAGTTATTTGATTAATTTGGAGAGTAAGATGCTTTTCTCAGGCTAAGAAAATAATTGGGAGCCAAAACATGGAGGACTATCTAGATCATATTAAAAAACTAGCACTTGGGGCACTTGGATGGCTCAGTCAGTTAACTGTCAGACTCTTGACTTTAGCTCAGGTCATGATCTCATGGTTCATGAGCTCAAGACCCACATCAGGCTCTGCACTGACAGCATGAAGCCTGCTTGGAATTCTCTCTCTCTCCCTCTCTCTCTGCCTCTCCCCACCTCACACACTCTCTCTCTCTCTCAAAATAAATAAACTTAAAAAAAAAAGCTAGTACTTGATTTTGTATGTGCTGGAGACCCATGCACATGTTCCTCGCAAGTGAGTGGCTTCATCTGTCACATCACATTTCAGAAAAAATAAATATAAATTGGTGAGAGAATCTCTTACAATAAATAATAAGGATCTAAATTAACACAGTGGCCATAGATATGGCAACAAAGTAGACTGAAGCGAATTTTAGAAAGCAGAATAAACAAGGAACTAGAAGGGAGAGATCCAGGAAGGGGGATGGAGAACAGGAGACTTGCAGCTTTCTGGCCTGAACATCAAGGTGGAAATAGTAGGGACTACAAGAATAAAAGAAACTGTCTTGGGGTGGGAGAAAGGAGGATGAATTGAGTTCCATTTTGGACAGAAGGAGGAGAAAATTCTGGTAATTCATTTTGATTGTTTACACAAAAAAAGAAAGAAAAGGAAAAAATGGCGCTGAACATTATAGAAGTCACGAGAATATTTTATAATGTTGAGGTATAGAAAACAGACCCAAGAGGGATGCCTGGGTGGCTCAGTCGGTTGAGTGTCTGACTCTTGAGTTCAGTTCAGGTCATGGTCCCAGAGTCATGGAATCTATCCCTGTACTGAGCATGGGGTCTCCTTGAGGTTCTCTCTGTCTCTATGTCTCTCTGCCTCTCTCTCTCCCTCTGCCCCTCTCCCTTGTTTGCTCTCTCTCTCTCTCTCTCAAATAAAATATAAATTTAAAAAATATAAAGAAAAATAAAACAGGCCCAAGAAAGCAAAACAGTTCATGTTTCTCTTCCGGTTAACAAAAAAGAATATTTTTTCTGTCAAAGTTTGTGATAACCTATTGTTTCAATTAATAAGGGTAGGCAGGATAAATATGGATTTAAAAATACCAAAAAAAATTAAAAATTAAAAATAACGTTACAAAAAAAATTAGTTGCCTCTTTGGAAAAGGTGAGTCAGTATTTCCTATGTTCTTAAATCATCCTTCAAAATGATGGGCTATGACACTAATGTGATGCTATTTATTTACATAGACTCTTCCTTGACAAAATTTTTCCTTGTAAAAATTTATACAAAATCTTATGTCACAAGACACTAATACAGTCAATTGCTAATTTGCAGTATACTCAAAGTATAAATCAAGAGAATTTTAAAACCAGTCATGGTGTTTTAATGGGAAGGATTATTCCAAAATTCTTCTGCATCCTTTAGAATAATTTCACAATTAAAATCCCTGTACTGCCTAAAATTGTCATCTAATATTTAATACAGTATACCTATAATATTTATAATAACTTAACAGTTTCTAAAGTTTATAACAGTTTATAAAACACTTTCATTACTGCAGCACGTTTAAGAGAAATCTGTAACTGATTCAACCCACTCATGCATGTTAGAAAACAATAGCTTTGCAAGACCGCACTCCTTAGTGCAAATCACAAAGTTTAAACTATTCCTGACCCCTGCTATAGGTGTAAGCCTGGGAATTGTTATGTGTTATCATTTGGTCTGTAAATAAATCACAGAAGGCAGACCATCCCCCCCAGGAAGCACTGGGGTACCGTAAGGCTCCAATGCCGGAGGCGAACTGTTGTAATTTAGCTCAATCATGCATTTGTTATGAGGACTCTGACAAGCTGCAGCACCACGAGTGAACTTGGCAACACAAAGAAATTCTGTGAAAAAATACTGCACAATAAGGATCACTCCTCTCTTATCACCCTAAGAGAAAATGTGAGTTTCCTAAGAACTGAGCTCTGAAGAGCAAATGAAACAGAAATTCCAAACCAGAGCCTAGGTAGAACATGTAACTAACAAAATGCCTCATATAAGGGTCTCATAAAACCCGAGTTGGATTCTTCAGGCAAACTCAGATAGCACCGCCTCCGTGACCCCTTCCCTGTTCCACCTACCAGATACATTTTCTGACCACATCCCCTCTCCAGAACATATGGTACTTTCTACACGGTACCTACTCTTAGACAGTAACTGAATACCTATGGTCAAGGACTTTACGACCCCTTTTGTGACTCCCGCTACAATTGTCCTGCACCAGGACACTAATAGATGTTGGTGGAACACTTTGAAACCTCAGAAATCTAAGTAGTCATTCCAACATCACTTATGCTTTTTCAAAACATTTTGGAAGTTTTTTTGGAACTGCTTTTTCAGATTTTTAAAGTGTTTCCAGTGATAGCAGGTCTTGCCCTTCAAGTTAGATCTTATTTCAGAAACTGTCAAAAGTCATCTAAAATCAAGCCTGTAGCTCTATACATTCTCTCTTCTTTCCCCCTTGATGATTAAGAATGGTCCCTTTTCCTCCCCAGGGCAACCATTCCACAAATAAATGTGTTAAAAGAATGAAAAAGTGAATAAGAGAAGTAAGTGGGAGATAAGAGTGTATAAGGGTTTATTTATTCAAAAGTGAGAGATGTGATTATCAAAGTACTATAATCAGGTTGTATCCTAACCTGGGCAACCCGCGGCTTTGAGAAGAAGAGGAAAGAGGACCAAGTCCCTACCTGACCCCAGGGACACTAAAACTTTCCCATTGGCCTGAAGAAGAGGCTTTTGCAGATGAGAAATGATGGTCCAGAGACCTGATCATAAATGTCGGAAAAACTTGAATTGCCCATGAATTTAATTGAGACAGAAGAAATTAATCTAGGCTTAAGAGGAAACAGAAGTTACTGGTCTCTTGACAGGCCAATAACTGCCATCCATCTTTTATATCTGCTACTACCTCAAGCTCCAAATAACTCAGCACTAGAAATACCTTGACCAAAGATTCCCGTCTAATGCTTAAGTGACCTTCAAAATCATCATTTCCCTGATCTGCCTCCCTTTATTCCTAGCTTTCCAGGGGCCTTTAGCATCATGGATACCATTCTCCAGTTCTCTAACACCGAAGTGTAGCTCATCATTTTCTAGTAAGCATCAAGCTTGATTGTCTAACTTCTGAGAGGTCTGATGTCATAGTAAGCCTTGATAAGAAATCAGGAGCAGGGAAGAGAGAAGGAAGGAAAGAATACACTATAATAGATTTATATACATTAACACATTTAATCCATTTGACAACCCCACAAGGTCTGTGTTGTACCAAAAAACTCAGGCTCGAAGATCTTAAATAACTTTTCTAAAACTTCGCATCTCTACTGAGAGAAGATCCTGGATTCTAGACAGTTATGGGACTCTGAAGTCCATGTTCGCTCCAATATATGTGACCCTAAATACAGCTTACACCAGTAAGATCAACTTCATCATAGGGCTTATCACTAACTTTAAAGACCAAGTCAATAGAAGAATTTTCAAAATGCTTTACGAGCAATTATAGTGTCATGAGAACAAGTTGATAAATTTGCAGGGTTACTATTTGAGAGTCATTTGAGTTTCTTCTCTATATATGGAGTCTGAGTAAGCGGAAAAAAAAGACCTAAATGGATGAGGGCAGGGGGTGCTAACAGGGCTGAACCTTACACATGTCGACCAGAACAGGTAACGACCAGTACAGGTAACGTTAGGATTTTCTTTGTCTTTTTCCAGGCAAATCCAATAAAGATGTCTGTATCTGTTATCTAAAATCAGCTTGAAAGGTTTGCCCCCTCCCACCTTAAGTGACTTTGTACAGAGCACATAATTCAACTTTAGTTCTGACAGCAAAGTTATTTTCTTTCTATGTTTTTATAATATCATTCAAAGCGAGTTTTTTATTTTATGTTTGGCAACTATAAGCAGAATGTCAACAATGTTCAGCATATTAGCTATATTAGAGAGAAAACACAATGAAACTCTAAAGACCTTGATTATTGGGACAATGAAAAATTCATGTCCTGCTCTGGTGAAGCAAAGCTTTGGCAGGGTTAGTAAGATGCCTTCAAAGTCTACCAATGAATTTTCCAACCTGCTGTTTCAGATAAATGCTTTTCATTCTTTCTGTTTACCTGTGTTTGGTAAGGTTACTGTATTGATTCAAGTTGTTTGCAACACCTCGAAGGCAAAGGGTGTTACAGCATCCAGTGTCCTCATGACCCACTATTGCTTTTCTAAGGAAGGTTCTGGTCATAATACCTCAGATAGCAAGATAAAATACTCCACTTCATATCCTATATTAACTCTGCTCTGGAATAAGTAAATATAACTCCCAAACTGCCCAATGAGAGAGGCGCCTGGGTGGCTTAGTTGGTTAAGCGTCTGACTTCGGCTCAGGTCATGATCTCACTGTTCTTGAGTTCAAGTCCCATGTTGGGCTCTGTGCTGACAGCTCAGATCCAGGAGCCTGCTTCAGATTCTATGTCTCCCTCTCTCTCTGTCCCTCCCTTGCTCATGCTCTGTTTCTCTCTCTCAAAAATAAACAAACATTTTTTAAAAATGAAAGGTAAGAAATCAGAAAAGGAAATGTGTGGCACCTGCAAATTCAATAGCAAGCACTAAGCAAACAGAGTAAAAGAGTTACAGAACTATGAAGGGCGAAATGGTTCCTTTGCCTCAGGAGTTTAAAAACTAGAATCAGAAACTAATATAAAAATTCTGAGTATAGTCCAAATAAAGAGCAAAAACAAACATGAGAGAAAAGATGAGAAACCAGAACTTGGACAAACATTTCAATGTGGACAAAGCAGTTCGGCTATGAGAGATCTCCGGAGCTTTCCAGCTTCCTATACAGGCTCCACTACATGGCCTTATCCCCTCACTGGAGAGCCCTCCGTGTCATGTCATTTTCTTTTCCCAAACCCCTCCACCTTTCATTCACACAGAATATAGAAAATGCTCAATAGGAGCCAGGTATTATTTTAAGCAATGAAAATGCAGCAACGATATAAAACAAAGTATTTAAAATGTGTATAACAAAAATATTAACCCTCATTCTGGTTACAGTCTCATGGTTGAAGACAAACCATCAATAAAATAGATATGTAAACTATATAGTATTCTGGACGGTAATAAGAGGTTTAGAGAAACAGTAAACTGGAAAGAGGGACAGGAAATGCTGGGAGTGAATAGGTACAAAGTCAAATGGAATGGTCGAGGAAGGCAGAATACGCAGAATAGTGACCCTCAGACATGTCTATATCCTTATATAACAAAAGGGGTGTTGCAGATGTGATTAATTCAAGGATCACGGGATGGGGAGATTATCATGAATTATCTAGGTGGGTTCAGTAAAATCACAATCATCCTTATAAGGGAAAGAAATAGGTAGAAGATTCAGAAGCAGGAGGTATGACAGTAGAGGCTGGAGTGAAAACTGCTGGTTAGAAGGGCCATGAGCCATGGAATATGAGCATCCTCTAGAAGCTGGAAAAGGTAAAGAAATGGATTCTCACCAAGAGAAAATGTGTGTTCTTTCAAGTCACTGAATTTGTGTTAATTGGTTACAACATTAATAAGAAACTAACACAGAAAATCTCACTGAGAGGATGACTTGAGTGGACTCATAGGAGGAGACAGAACCGCTCTGCAGATATCTGGGGGAAGGGGACAAAAAGCAGAAAAATGTCCTCAGCAAAAGCGTGTCTAGCCATGTGTATGAAGCAGAGCAACACTAGGAGTTGGGTGAACAGGAGGACACAGTTCAAGGCATAAGTTGGGTCAACTCATTTATTATTATTATGGTATTATTGGCCAAACCACTTGGGCTTATTTTGAGTGAGATAGGGAGTGTAGGAGGGGCTATGAATATTTATAGAAATTATAAATATTTAGAAGAAGGATAAAAGTGGCATGCGGATAAACCAATGAGGGTGGTGGTGGATGGATTTGTAGCATTTCCTGTGATGCAAAGACTCTCACCATGCTTGATTTCAAGCTACCGATAGTTATCAACTAGGAACCAAATATTTAAGAAAGGACTCAATAAAAATCAGTGAGAAGATACCTGAGTTTGACAGCTGCCAGATTCTAGAATCTAATTTTTCCTTACCTGCTCTGCCTAGGGATTAAATGATTTAAAAAGAAGCACTTGTACTCCCTTATCAGGACATTGCCACCAAAAAAACAGAAGACATACTTTAACTACCTACGGTGTTGTCTCTTTTTCATTATGCTCAACAGAAACATTATCTGAGACTAGCTATATGAAAGGAGATAGTGGGTAAAAAAAAGGTTTAATATATAATGGATCAATCAAAGGGAAGAAAGTAAGAGAGGAAAGAAATCAGGTTTGGCCAAGCCAATGAAGAAATTACACCTAGAAGGATCTCAGAGAAAAAGAAGTTCTGACATAAAAGTATACAACCTTAGGGCCACCTGGGTGGCACAGTCAGTTGAGTGTTTGACTCTTGATTTTGGCTCAGGTACTGATCCCAGGGACAAGCCTCATGTCGGGCTCCATGTGGAACATGGAACCTGCTTGGGATTCTCTCTCTCTCTCTCTCTCTCTCTCTCTCTCTCTCAAATAACAATTTAAAAAAGCATACAATTATAGTTTCAAGAGAGTGCCTAGTCTATGGCTATATTTTACACAAGAGGAAAGTGGAATGTATGTCAAATGCAGTGATGGCCTGAATAGAGATCACATGTAGATTGTGTCCGAGGAAAACATGATCAAGATGGCTCCTGGTGACACACCTATTTCAGTCATCCCCATTCTTTCTCTGGCATTGGAAGTCAATATGGGACTAATCATGATTCCTGAATTAATGTAACTGAATACAACTCAGCACCCTGACTTAAACCTTACCTCTTCATTCAAGAGGTAAAAGGTAGATGATTAGAATTGAGAATGACTCAGGACCCAGGACCACAGGGTAAGCTGCAGGGGGCAAAGGGGAGAATAGGAGCAATAAAGGAGAAGAAAGAATGTAAAACCACCTATTTCCCTCACTGCTTCTGGCCCTTGGAGTTATGAGCCCAGAGGTCTTACACAGGATCTCGGAGTAGCTTCTGGCTCTCTTCATTACTCTTTCCCCACTCTGGCTTTAGTACAAATAAAGAAATTTTTGACATACAGTTGCATGACTGGGTGGTAGGAGTTTAGGGATCCTTTACCCAGTCTAAATTCTACTTTCTAGGAAGCCATATGGATTAATAATCAGTGATCGTTTAGATTTTTTGGAAACCTCCAGCAAAGTTTTAGTCATCGTGGTTTTCTCCTAGCTCGTAGCTGAGGTTGAGTGTAGAGGGCTGAAGGAAGAAGGGGAAGAAGCATTGCTGGCTTTCATGTACGGACTTTCTAGGAGCTCTTTCGGCCTAAGTTGGAGACCAAGAGGGATCCTGGAAGAATGCTGAAAAGGTCAGCCTGAAAGTAGAAGGTGCTTGCGGAACACAAATGACCAGGCTCCAGCCTAAACCAATCACTAAAGGATGTCTGATAGCAGAGCCCAAGCAATGTGCTTTATTGTAAATAGCATAAAATTTACCATTTTAATCCTTTTTAAGTGAACAACTCAGTGGCATTAAGTAAAATCACGGTGCTGTTCAGCCCTCACCACCATCCATTGCTGGGACTTTTTTCATCATTCCACACACAAAAAAATTCTGTACCCACTCAACAATAACTCCCCATTCCCTGGTGGCCTTTGTTTTATTTTCTGTCTCTATGAATTTACCTATTATTGGCACCTCTTGTAAGTGGAATCATATATTTGTCTTTTTGTGTCTGGCTTACATCACTTAGTACATATTGTCACGGTTCACCTGTGTTGTAACAAGGATCAAAATATCATTTCTTTTTGTACACTCTCACCACTGTTATTCAACATAGTACTGGAAGTCCTACCAACAGCAATCACACAACAAAAAGAAATAAAAGGCATCCAAATTGGCAAGGAAGAAGTAAAACTTTCACTATTTGCAGATGTCATGATATTCTATATAGAAAAAACAAAAGACTCCACCAAAAAAATTGCCAGAACTGATACACAAATTCAGTAAAATTGGAGATACAAATTCAACATATAGAAATCTGTTGCATTTCTATATGCCAATAATGAAATAGCAGAAAGAGAAATTAAGGAATCGATTCCATTCACAATTGCCCCTAAAACAATAAGATACATAAGAATAAACCTAATCAAAGAGGTGAAAGACCTGTACTCTGAAGACTATAAAACATTCATGAAAGAAATTGAAGAAGACACAAAGAAATGGAAAGACATTTCATGCTCATGAGTTGGAAGAACAAATTTGTTAAAATGTCTATACTACCCTAGACACCTGGGTGGCTCAGTCAGTTGATGGTCCAACTCTTAATATCCGCTCAGGTCATCTCAGAGTTGTGGAATCGAGCCCCACATCAGGCTCTGTGCTTGGGATTCTCTCTCTCTTCATCTGCCCCTCTCCTTCAATCATGCTCTCTCTCTCTCTCTAAAATAAAATTAAAAAAAAATTTTAATGTCTACATCACCCAAAGCAATCTACACATTTAATGCAATCCCTATCAAAATTAGCATTTTTCACAGAGCTACAATAATCCTAAAATTCGTATAGAACCACAAAAGACATTGAGTAGCCAAAACCTTGAAAAAGCCAAAGCAACCTTGAAAAGAGGCATCACAATTCCGGACTTCAAGTTATATTTCAAAGCTGTAGTAACCAAAACAGAATAGTAGTAGCACAAAAATAGACACAAAGATTAATAGAACAGAATAGAAAACCCAAAAATTAACCCACAACTATATGGTCAATTAATCTTCAACAAAGCAGGAAAGAATATTCAATGAGCAAAAGACAGTCTCTTCAGTAAGTGGTGTTGGGAAAACTGGTTAGCTACATATAAAGAATGAAATTGGACCACTTTCCTATACAATGGACTTTTGGGTTATTTCTACCTTTTGACCATTGTGAATAATGCTGCTATGAACACAAGTGTACAGGTATCTGTCTGAATCCCTGCTTTCACTTCTTTTATGTATATATCCATGTATGGTGATACACAAAAATAAATTCAAAATGGATGAAAGATCTAAATGTGAAACAGGAAACCATAAAAGTCCTAGAGGAGAACATAGTCAATAACCTCTTTGACACTAGCTATAGCAACTTCTTTCTAGATATGTCTGCTGAGGCAGGGAAACAAAAGCAAAAATAGACTATTGGGACTATATCAAAATAAAAATCTTCTGCACAGCAAAGGAAACAACTAAACTAAAAAGCATCCTATAGAATGGGAGAAGATATTTGCAAATGACATATCTGATAAAGGGTTAGTATCCAAAACACATAAAGAACTTATAAAACTCAACACCCAAAAAATGAATACTCCAATTAAAAATAGGCAGAAGACATGAATAGACATTTTTACAAAGACATATGGATGGCCAACGGACACATGAAAAGATGTTCAACATCACTCGTCCTCAGGGTAAGACAAATCAAAACTACAATGAAATATCACTTCACACCTGTCAGAATGGCTAAAATTAACAACACAAGAAACAACAGGTATTGGTGAGGATATGGAAGAAGTGGAATCCTGTTTCATTCTTGGCGGGAATGCAAACTGGTGCAGTCACTCTGGAAAACAGTATGGAGGTTTCTCAAAAAGTTAAAAATAGAACTACCCTACAATCCAACCATTGCACTCCTAGGTATTTGCCCAAAGAATAAAAATACTAATTCAAAGGGGTATATGCACCCTAATGTTTATAGCAGCATTATCTACAATAGCCAAAGTATGGAAACAGCCCAAGTGTACATTGACTGATAAATGGGTAAAAAAGACATGGCATGTATATAGAATGGAATATTACTCAGCCACTAAAAAAAGAATGAAATCTTGCCATTTGCAATAACACAGATGTAACTAGAGAGTATAATGCTAAGGGAAATATGTCAGAGAAAGACAAATGCCATATGATTTCACTCATGTGGAATTTAAGAAACGAAACAACTGAACAAAGGAATAAAAGAGAGAGAGAGAGAAGCAAGCCAAGAAACAGATTCTTAACTCTAGAGAACAAACTGATGTTTACCAGAGGGGAGGTGGAGGGGGGTGGGTTAAATAGGTGATGGGGATTAAGGAGTGCACTTGTGATGAGCACCGGGCGTTCTAGGAAAGTGGTGAAACACCATATTGTACATCTGAAACTAATGTTACACTGTATCCTAACTAACTGGAATTTAAATGAAAACTTAAAAAACATTTTTTTCATTCCTTTTTATGACCAAATAATATTCCATTGTGTGTATACCATCTTTTGTTTATTCATCTATCCATCAATGGACTTTTGGGTTATTTCTACCTTTCGGCCGTTGTGAATAATGCTGCTATGAACACAAGTGTACGGGTATCTGTCTGAATCCCTGCTTTCACTTCTTTTATGTATATATCCATGTATGAGTGGGATTGCTGAATCATATGGTAATCCTATGTCTGACTTGTCAGGAGCCAACATAATATTTTCCACAGCAGCTGTACCATTTTACACTCCCACCAGCCATGCACAAGAGTTCCGATTTCTCCACATCCTTGCTAACCCTTGTTGTTTTCCATGCATTAAATGATGGCCATCCTAATGAGTATAAAATGTGTTTTTTTTAATGCCACTCCGTGAGGCTAATGTGTAAGAGAGGGAGAAAAAGCATGGATCTGAGAGTCAATTTTTCATCGGGGTAAAATGAAACAAACAAAATCTATCCTCAAGAGTCTATATGATGATTAAATGAGTGCCTAATAAAAGACAATCAACAAATGTTGGGCCCTCTCTCATCCTCTTAGATTTCTGCTAAATGTCCTCCCTCGAAGTCCAGAAAAACTCTGTGAGGTTTTAAACCATGTAGATTTGGCATCGGACTGATTTTAACCTCTGATTTGCTTTACTTATAGATCTTGCGGCAGATGTCAAATGTGTCCTCCATTACATCTAAATGCCACTACACCTGCACCCAGCTTTCCTCTCAAATTACATACTCATAAGCTCTATTATTAAATAAACAAGGAGCAGCTGTAATGCTCATGGAGCCAGTGGGATTACACTTTAAAAGTGTAGCTCTGCCATGAATGGGAGCTTATTGAATAACTCGAACAAGTTGTCCAGCTAAATTAATAGAATACTTTGGTACCATAAAATCCCAAAATACTTGGCAAATAGAGGCAACGAAATATTTGGCAAGTAAAGCTTACATGTATGACACCTTAGAAATGCTTTCAGTGATAAGGAATGAAGGTGTTTATTTTTAATAGTGTGTTTTCTTTCATGTCTCAGTCACGACTGTGGCTCCGTTCATTGGTTGAATGTTCATTGCATGTCCTCTGCAAAATGCTGCAGACCTGCAATAATGTTATTATTGGGCATCAGATAGAAACCCTAGACAACCACAGACAAGGCAGTCGACTATTCAATATCCAACGTGTTTGCAACAAACACTGAACAATTGACTTGCAACAAAGCTAAACTCAAACTACATTAAAGAATAGCTGTTCTAGCTGGACTTTCTACAATGCACTCCACAACCATGGATCAATGAAGTATTGGAAAACCCAAACCGATTGTGGCTCAATGCTACGTGTTTATCCTATGGTGTCACAATGTGGCAAACCAAAACAAAACAACTATATACAGTGGTTTTCGGAGTGAAGTCAAAAAGTTGTTAACACGAAGAAAATTTCGTGCAATTTTCAATTTGCTCAAAGTAAACAATTCACAGATTTTGCATGTTCCTCTGTAGAAACCAAACTTTCCATTAAGGTCAGCCTTAGGTAAAATTCAAAAGCAAACAGCTTTTCTTTTCCTTCCGAGTGTCACAGATGCTGTGAGTTAATTCATTAGGTCACCTCTTGTGTACTGGCTGGTTGGGGAAGTTCTCACTAAGGAACTAACACTGGGGCACCTGGGTGACTCAGTTGGTTAAGCATCTGACTCTTTTTTTTTAATTTTTTTAATGTTTATTTATTTTTAAGAGAGGGAAAGACAGCACAAGTGGGAGAGGGGCAAAGAGAGAGGAAGACACAGAATGTCCAGGCTCCTGGCAGACTCCAGGCTCTGAGCTATCAGAACAGACCCCAACGTGGAGCTCAAATCCCAAACCACGAGATTATGCCCTAAACCGAAGTCGGATGCTTAACCAACTGAGCAACCCGGGCACCCACACATCTGACTCTTGATTCAACTAAGGTCATTATCTCATGGTTCATAAGTTCGAGCCCCATGTCAGGCTCTGTGCTGACAGCATGCAGCCTGCTTGGGATTCTCTCTCTCTCCCTCTCTACTCTCAAAATAAATAAATGTTTAAGAAAGAACTAACACTTAGGGGGCTCCTGTGACTTGGTGGGTGAAGCATCTGACTCTGGATTTCGGTTCAGGTCATGATCTCACAGTCGTGAGATCAAACCCCATGTCAGACTGTGCTGATAGCATGGAGCCTACTTGCGATTCCCTCCATCTCTCTCTGCCCCTCACCCATTCATGATTTCTCTCTCTTTCAAAATAAATAAATAAACTTTTTTTTAAAAAAATAACTAACACTTAGGAGCTAAAGCAGAGATTCCCAAACTTTTCGGTGCATGTGAATCACCTGAGTCCTATATTTTACTGCAGATTCTGATTCATTCGAGCTGGAGTGGAGCCCAAGTCCTAACAAGCATCCCCCAGATGGCCAAGCTGCTGGCCTTGGACACCACTTAGTGTAGCCCAAGGATACAAGTAAATGCTAGCCAACAAAGAGAGAGTGAGTGTATCACAGCACAGGGAGCCCAACAAAGCCAGCTCACAGATCTGAGAGCAACGTGACCGAGAGAGATGAGTGCTGTTGTGAGGAGTGAGGCCAGTCAGTGTGTGAAGCGCCTACTGGGTACTCGGCACCAGGCTAGGCTCTGGGAAAACAGCAATAAATAAGGCAGACCTAGTCCCTGCACCCTTAGAGCTTGCAATATAGCAGAATTACCTTGTGGGGGGGAAGCCACTAAAGATTTTTAAACAGAGAAGAGACGTGATCTAATTGAAATCTGTAACTGTCTGGATGCTCTGTGGAGAATGTATCTGAGGGGCACAAAGGTGAAAAGAGGAGTTTATGTTTGCTGACCAAGTAGGAGATGTCAACAGGGATGGAGGGAGATTACTTTAGGACATGTTTTTGAGGTAGAATAGCAAACAGTTATGGTAGAAGGGTGGCAGGAAGAAGGAAGCATCAAGGAGTACTCCTCATTGCTGGCAGAGGCAAGTTGGTAAAAGAAGGTGATTTCTAGGAAGAACAATAAGACTAGAGAAGAAATAAATTAACAGGAAGGAATAGACGTAAGAAGAGGCATAAGTCTGGGGGCAGAACTCAAGAATTCTGAGTTCTGGGGCACCTGGGTGGCTCAGTCGGTTGAGCGGCCGACTTCAGCTCAGGTCATGATCTCACAGTCTGTGAGTTCGAGCCCCGCGTCAGGCTCTGTGCTGACAGCTCAGAGCCTGGAGCCTGCTTCGGATTCTGCATCTGCCTCTCTCTCTCTCTGCCCTTCCCCTGCTCATGCTCTGTCTCTCAAAAATAAATAAATGTTAAAAAAAATAAAAATAAATAAAAATAAAAAGAATTCTGAGTTCTGAGATGCTTACAAAAATCCAAGTGGAAATTTTAAGAAAGGACTTGGACATAATGTTTAGGCACTTAACTGGAGAGGTCTATAGGACAGATTTCTATTTGGGAGTGAGAATTTAAACTATATTTAAAGCT
Source organism: Paguma larvata (assembly GCA_030068075.1). Lineage (NCBI taxonomy): Eukaryota > Metazoa > Chordata > Mammalia > Carnivora > Viverridae > Paguma > Paguma larvata. The sequence goes on from JAINVK010000897.1 coordinate 79,911, forward strand.
CTAGGAATTAATAAAATCTTGTTTAGAGTCTGTGTAGATCAAGAAGAGGATTGGGGCACCTGGGTGGCTCAGTTGGTTAAACATTCAACTTGTGGTTTTGGCTCAGGTCATGATCTCACTTTTTGTGAGTTCGAGCCCCGCTTTGGGCTCTGTGCTCACAGTGCGGAGCCTGCTTGGGATTCTCTCTCTCCTTCTCTCTCTGCCCCTCCCCTCTTCACATACTTTCTCTCTCAAAATAAATAAATAAACTTAAAAAAAAAAAAAAGGAAAAGGAACAAGAGGATGTAGACTCAAGCCTTGAGGAACTTCAGCATTTATAGTTTGGAGGCACAGAAGTAGGAGACGGGGGGAAACTGTGAGTTAGCCAAAGAAAAGGAGCCAAGTATAGAGTCAAAACAAAACCCTCCCCCAAAAGGAGATGGTTTAAAACAGAAGAAGACTGCTCTACTGAATGTTCCTGAGATCCTACTGAACTTAAAAACAGGAAGGCTATTGGTGACTTATGGACTCAACCGTGCTCCCCCAAAATTCACATGTTGAAGTCCTAACCCCAGAACCAAAGGATGTGACTGTATTTGGAGACAGAGTCATTAAAGAGGTAATGATGGTTAAATGAGGTCATAGAGGCACACGAGAGACCAAACCTGCAGACACCAAGATCATGATCTTGGACTCCTAGCCTCCAGAACTGTGAGAAAATAAATTTCTGTTGTTTTAGCATCTGTGGTATCTTGTTATAGCAGCCCAAGCAAACTAATATGGTGACCCCAGCAAATGTAGTTCACTGGACTTGGTGAAAGCAAAAACCAAGTTGGCCTGAATAAAAGAGTGAAAGGAAAATGAGGAAGGGGAGAGAGTAAAAGTGCAATATTCTTGAGGAAACTTTGGCATGGAGGGAGAGGATAGATGGCTTAGCAGTGAGTAAGGCAGGCAGAGTCAAAGGAAGGATCTCTGTCCAAGATGGAAGACAACGTTTTTCAAATGAAGGACTTATTTACGACAGAAAACATGGAGACAGTGAAAGATTGAAGACGTGGATGAGAAAGTGGACGTGAATGAACAGAATCCCTGAAAAGCCAGGAAAAGGAGGGACCCAGAGATCCTCTAGAAATTCTGTAGAGGGATCTTTTACCAGATGAAGGGTACTTCGTCCATGGTCCCAGGACTGCGGAAGCTTACAAATGGCAGGTAATGTTATACGTCAAATGGCAGGTAATGTTATATGTAATTACAGAGCTTTATGCCTTTCAGTACGCTTGGTTGTATGTGATCTAAGACAGTCCCTCTGTGAATTAAGTGGGGCAAAGTTATCCACATCTTGCACACGAGGAAAGAAGGGGCAGAAAGATGAAACGTCTCGCTCGAGGTCATACAGGCGGTTCGTCACACTGTCAGGTTTAGATCCCAGGGCTCCTGACGTTATTTCACACCAGACATGTAGACTGAATTAGATACAATGTCGGCTATTATATTTTTAAATCTCAAAAATTAGAAAATTTTCAGTAATGTTTTTATTCATTAACAAAGTACAAATCGGGGGGTTAGCCCCTCAAAATATTTTGGTACACGAATCACAAGATACAAGGGAGGTTCCCTTTTTGGCTTATTTGCAAGAGTTAAATAGCTCTGGGTCAACCCGAGGAAACTCAGAGAGAGGGAAATTATTTTGGAGTGATGAAACTAAAGCTGGCACCATAGGTGAGCGAAGTTATAATTAAGTTAAAATGATGAGGTTAAAAATGAAAGGATTTCACTTTCAGGAATCTGAGATTGGGGGGAGGGGGATACAAATGACACAGAATGGGGGGGGGCAGGGAATATGGGAACCATCAATTGAAAAGCTCTTCAAATTCAAGTAGACTATTAAAACTATGGAATCCCCAGGACTAAACCCCAACTGGGAAAAACTCTTGAAGAAAATGATCTCCCACCCCCATGAGATAGCAAACATGATTTAGGTAAAAAGCTTTTAGTTTTATGGCTGGGGAGGTAGCAATAAAGAAAATGAACTTCCTGCCAGTGATTCTTTTTCAAACCCTGCCAATTCCTGTGTCTGGGGAAACTATAAAGAATATCCAGCCTCATGTTAAAAGAATGGCCGCAGATCTCCAGCTTACCTGCATTCAGGCATTGGAACGTCCGTGAGCCTATTCCTAGCCCAGCCTGGAAGGGACGGGACCAGGAGACCCTGTGCTGTTCTTCACCTCCAGCTACACTGTCTCTGTGTCAGCACAGCCAGGGCCAACAGCAGTAGGTGCTAGAGAGATACAGATTGCTGAAGTGAACAGCTGACGAAAAGCAGAATCTTTTCTCTTTGGCAGCGATACCAATACCATGAAGCATGTTTCTTTTGGAGCTTTCCAAACCACTTCAAAAGCAACTTTTCTGGTGTGGATCAAGAGAGGGAAGCAAATTGTCCCCAAGCGCATAGCCACCAGCCCAGATATTGGTGAGGGAAGGCAGCTGGGGACCAATGCTCGGGCTGCAACGCAGTCCTTCTCAGTGCACTGTTTAACTCCAACAGGCATGGAGTTAATGTGAAGAAAGCAAAGTTGATTTGTGTGATCTTTGGCTGACCCAAATGTGGCCAGTTCTCTAGGCTCCTGGTACCACCAACCCCTCCACCCCTAGCCCCTGCCTGCTTCATGGTGGCCTGCCCCTACTCACTCTCCCCAGACTTGTCTTTTGTCCCTGTCCAAACTGAACAGTGCTGTGCCTGCTTCCCATCGGACTACGCAACCAACTAAGTGATTTGGTAAATCTATTAAGTGAACTGTGGTTAGCTAGCATACGATGGCAAGTTACTCAAATAAGAGGCTGAAAGCTATCAGAGGAAGAGAGAAGGGGAAGGGACAAAAGCAGGGAATGAATGTGTTTTGTTTTGCAGAACCTACAGTTCTGGCCAAGGAAATGCCCAGTGGGGTGTTTCACCTGACAGCCCCTTGCTAGGTGTGTCTCACTGACAGCTCCTTCTGTGAGCTAGTTCGAGCTGGATCAGAGCTGACCATCTGCCCAGAAGCCCCCCTGAATTGTCCTGAAGTTATCTTTAGCTCATTATAATATAAAGATTCCCTCCCACAGATGGAGTTTTCCATCATTTTTGAGCATACAATGTATGCACTGGCACGCTGACACACAAAACATGCACACCCGAACCAGAAGTGCCTAAGTAACAGAGTATGTGTAAGTTCCTTAATGGATATGCAAGCTCCCTGCCTCCACCCCCTAATATATTGAATTAAAGCTTCCTTACTGACCCATGGGCACACAGTGCTTTGAGAGCTATCTCCCTGTCTCCTCAATTGTAACAAGTAATAAAAAGCCCTCCGTCCAGCACGTCCTTGGGTTGTGTTCCAATTTGATGTACCCCAAGCAGCAAACCAACCCCTGAGTTCAGTTACACTTCTAACTCATGGTTTCATGAGCACTGAATATGAACAGGTTTGCTAACAATTACCAAACTCAATTTTGCCTTCTCCAACTCATACCAAGACCTGTTTAGGTTGAACAAAACTCTGAGAACTAAGTATAAGGTATGAGATGGCTTTTTACCTCTCTCTCTCTCAGTCTTTTCTCTTTTTTTAACTTTTTATAGAAATTCTTTAATTTAACCCCAAAACGAAACTTGTATGACATTCGAACTAATTGGAAGGTCAACAAGACAAAGAATTTGGAGACAGTCTTTCAGAACGCCACAAATGACATGAAGTTTATCAATAAAACCCTCCCCTGTGCCTCTCTCACGCTCCAAATCTCTACTTTCAGCCACAAAGTTTCAAATGGCAGTTCCTTCCTGTGAAATCTACAGTCGAAGATTAATTCCTGAAAACCAAGGACCTTGACGAATCAAAGAAAGAACTGTCTAGTGAAAAGATGACATAAATAAGGTGGTCCAGAGTTAGATAGAAGTGCTACAAACCTCAACGCCATCTTTTCCTAGCTTAGTCTTAGTCTCTCTGAACCTAGGTTTTGTCATCTCTAAAATGGATCTAGTAACATATACCTCAGAGTATTATTGCGAGGGTCAAATGTGAAGATAATCAAAGTTACTTAATATGGCTGGTACTTAACATTCAATAAATATTAATAGGCTTCCAATCTCCAAATAGTGGGATTTCTGACAAGAGAGGGTTGCCAGTGGTCCCGTAGATGGTAATCTACTGCTAACCAATCAGACCTAAACGCCACTTTATGAAAGTCTAGAATGTGGTGAAAAGCAAAGGGGGAAATAATCCATGTCCCTACAAGAAGATGATAAAGGATTTACTTTCTTAATTCTTTCACCATAGTTTTTTCTTAAGTCTCCATTTAGATTTCAGTTCCACCAAGGAAATAAAATTTGTTACAATGGAAGTGGTTAAGATGGTATTTGGCCAGGGAGCAAATGTCCCCACTGTGTCCCTAAGAAAGGTGTATAAATAACACTTCATTACTCCCCAGAGATTTTCCCCAAACACAGAAAGAGGTCTAATGAGCTGACCTTAAGGCCGGAAAGACTCTGTTACTAATGGTCTAATGCCAAAAGAGGCCAGAGCCCTCCTTCCTCTACTTCTCCCCACAACCAAATGAACTCTTAGATCTGGCCACTCCACTCTGGTACAAGAAAGGACTAGAACACCTGTTAGAGAGGAGGACAAGGAAGACAGCCAGACAGAGGCTGGTTTCAATAATGCCAGAGGACTTGCCTAGGTTGTAGACTTTTTGTTTGTTTGTTTTTTGTTTTCCTGTTCTTGATTGTGTGTTAGAAGAGAAAGTCTTCAGATGATGCTTATGCATTGACAATACCACAGAACTGCTTCTTGTCTCACCATGAATATTTAAGAGTGGAAAGAATTTATTGTCTGCTTTATGGTGCCCTAATCACAGATTTAAAAAGCTGCTACCCAAAAAAGACGTAAGATTTCAAATGAAAAGATGTTACCACTCTCAGGGACTTAAAGAGTATCGTAAGAGAATGGTAAATAGACTCTGAAATCAGATAGACTTGATTCAGATCCCAGCTATACCACTTATTAACTGTGCAACCTTGGGCAAGTCTCTCAAATTTAGTTCCTCTGCAGAATTGGAACAGTGAGAGTGGCCGACAATTGGGTTTCATGCGGATCAAATTATATAATGTATATAAAGCACTTAGCATTAGCTTTGTTCATAAATTCTACTATATGATTTCAAAGCACATGCTTTTACCAACAGTGTTATAAAGCCTTCTATAATAGATTAAGCTATCAAGAGGCTTATGGATGTCATTCTGTAAAAATTCTGTGAATATAGTAGGGTAAGAATAAACAAATCTTTAGAGGAAACAGTCCAAAACTTGCTTTGTTTTTAACAAGTCCACACAGACAATTTGGACAAGAATCAGGCATCATTTTTAAGTCTTTTTCTCGAAGCTAGGTTTTTATCCAAGGGACACTGGTTGTTATTAGATAAGGGGCTATGAACTGCATGCTTGCATCCTCCGAAATTCATAGTGTGAAGCCCTGTGGTGTTAGGAGTGGTATTAGGAAGCTGGGCTTTGGGGTGTAATTAGGTTTAGATGAGGTCCTGAGGTAAAGAACTTATAATGGGATTAGTGTTCTTATAGGAAAAGAAAGAAACCAGAGCCATATGGGCCACGTGAGCACACAACAAGGTAGCCACCAGCAAACCTAAAAGCAGATCTCACTAGACACTGGGTCTACATTGATTTTGGACTTCCCAGCCTCCAGGAATGGCAGAAATAAATGTTTGTTGTTTAAGCCTCTCATTCCATGATATGCGTTATAGAAGCCCAAGGAAACTAGGTTTAAGGATTCTCTTTTTAGAAATCCAGCTTAGTGAGTCACCTGTCATCCTGAGATGCGGTTTCCTCCCTCCTCTCTTGAAGTGGAAACTCCGTGACTTTCACTCCACAGAGCCAAACCTCTAAGCCACATCTGAAGAGTCTGTCTGTGCCGCTGTGGGGTGGCCCTGTCTAACATAGACATCAAAGAATGTTTGTTAATGAAAGGAAACATCTCCGCACTGTTCACCAGCCAGCACCGAAGAAAGCACCTCTGAGACACTTAACCCCCGCCCGTCAGATGAGGTCGCAGATCTGCCAGAAAGGCCAGATTCCGGGGTCAGGCTTGCCCTCAGAGTGCACGTTAGCACCATGGATAGCACTGAGCACTGAACTTCTGGCCATAACCTCTGGCCAGTGAGTGGCCTCTGTCTCCATGTTCTGATGTCGGGCAGCTTGTCCCCAGTCAGCCTTGGCCTTCACTGAGTCCCAGGCCTGCTGTCACAGCTCAAAGTCAGAACATGATCTGCTAGCTCCCAATCCAGGGTTTCCCTTCAACTCCATCAGTACGTATATCAAACAACCAGGCTTGCTTTATTTTCATTTTCTCACTTTGCCGCTTCTTAGAATTCTACATTTCGAGAATCCTGACCTCCCTACATCCCATAATCCTCTGGAAAGTGACACAGCAAATATGCTGCATTCACAGAGCAAACAGAAGCCGATTTCATTTTTCCATCATCTAAAAAGCACATAAGGTAATTTCTAAACCAGCAGTAAAATCTATTTATAAGAAAGCTGATTTGTTTTCTGCACTTTCTAGCACAGAGGTTCAATTTATTTCCTTACCATAAAAAGGGCCATTACTTTTTTTAAACAATCATAGTTAGTGCATTTTAGAAATGTTTTAATTTCAAAAAAAAAAATCAACTTGCAAATTACAGTGTAATAGCTTTCTTAAAAGGGTCCCATTTTAGACCCGGTTTGCTGATTGATGATTTCGCTATGCTTTGAGGCAGACGATTTCACAGTCACTGGGTATATAATATGATGATGTTTTTATAAGGCTGTTAGTATCACCAAAACATCATTATTATAAATGAAATTATAAGGGAAATAGGGATACCCTCACTTGAACAATGCCGAAGTTGAGGCTAACTTATTGCTAAAATTTGTGTTTCTACAAGAAAAATCCTATACATTCCTTCTATGGATAACCTAATAGCACCCTGAAAACGAAATAATTATAAAACAGGAACTATGGGAATTTCTTAGGGTACCTTGGGTTCCTGGGATCGGCTGCCTTGTGCTACTGGAAAGGAAACAGCAGCCCCTTGTGGACAAATAAGAAAGTGGATACATTTTTGCTCCAGTAGGATCAGGTTGTATTTAAATTCCCATTTTTTCAGGTTTGTGTAGCCCTTTCTCCAAGAGATGTAGTGTTATATTTATATTTAAAGGATAGCATAGCATTGCTTATAGAGATGTATAAATGTTCCTAAAATGTATCCATGGGGACACATCACCTGAATGTAGCTACGTGGACTCTCTAAATTCCAAATTTGGGTGGGGAAAAAAATGATACAGATTTCTTTGAATATACCAAAACTTAGAAGACAGGCAGTGTCAGTGATGCCCATTCCAACAATTCCTAGTTTATGGTAATATCACAATCTAAAAAGCAAATTCCAGCAAAAGCACAAAAGGAAAGAAAGGGAAAGAAATGACAGCTGAAACTCCACCTCCTCCCTCCCTTCCACCCCACATCCACCCCACCAGGCAACAAAGCCTCACCTCCATTTTACCCCCTCAGCCCCGGCTGACTGGTCAGAACATTTGGAAGTCTCTTTCTAACCAAGGCATGAAAGAATGCTACCCTCCTGTCCAGTGGGAATTGTCCCTTATGTCATACCCTTTAACAAGACATTCCCCTCAACCTGACTAAACTTGAGACAGACTTCTTCCTGACACTAGGCCCCTGACCTCCCTTCTCTTGGAACATTCACTTTAGAAAACTCGGGACTATAAATTATTTCTGTCCTTTTGAGATGTAAATCATTTTTAAAGCCTCCTGCCACTTTTACAACCCAGGAATGTCTTTCTCAAGGATCTGGGAGCCATTCCTTTGAAATGTAATCTTCACAGGAGAGAGTATTCCTAACTCCCAGTCTCTGGGGGAGAGTGTGAGCTGAACTTTGGTCATGCCTTGATCCTCGTTATAACACTACCTCCTGTTGTGGAGATACAAGAAAGCTTATTTTTCCTTTGGTTAAACTCAACTGGCAAACACAGATGGCCCATGATCTCCCTTGCAATCTACCTCTTAAAATCCCCCACAACCCTTTGTTTCAGTGAGGTGGAATTCAGACTGGATTCTCACATCTCTCTCCTACTGCAATAGTCTTGCAAAAAGTCTTCCTTCCTGTTTAGCTTTGGTAACATATTTTCTTTGCCTCCTTCCACCTTTTCCAACTGAAATTTATAATCCAATCCTTATAGGAGGCTAAGCAGCCAACCTTGACTCTTGAACATGCAAAAAGTACCTTTTAGGCTTTTAAAATTCAGACAACCCCAGTAAGTTGTTTCTCAGAACTATCGTTGGATGGGTTTCAAGTTCTTACCTTGGAATTCATAAGGAGAACAATGATTTTTAATAAGTTCCTACCTAACTTTAATTTCTGTTATCATGGTCCTAATGCTTTCCATGGCAATAGATGCCTCTGGTTGAGCAATGGAAAAATCAGAACAGAGCACGGAAAAATCTCACCAATGGATTTCAAAAAGTTACCTTCATTTAATATGGAGAGCCTCACTTAACATTCTTAACATTCCTATGAGGTAGATGCTATTATTATCCCTATTTTATAGGAAGTTAAGATTTATAGTTTGTAAATAGCCAGCTTAAGGTCACATCGCATGATATCTATGGCAGGAACACAAAGAAGCAATTGCACTAGAAGTGGGGGAAGGAAAAGTGTTGATGGGATTTATCTAGGTTGGTTAGGAAAGGGGAAAAAAACTAGGAGGAGCCAAATTCTTGTTACAAAAAAGGAATTGTCAGGATACTGGGGACTCAATAAGATAGAAGAGAAGGTTAACTGACAGTAAGAAAAGTAAGAATCGAAAAGAACGGGGACGTTAGAGACCTCAACATTGGAAGTATGTTTCAGTTATAAAAAGTTAAGTTTATAGCCAAAGGAGTGTGCAGTTCAATTGAAGTGGAAGTAAAAATCAATGGAGGATTAAATTATAAAGCATAATACATTGCTCGACATATGGTAGGTTCTCCAGAAATGTTAATAACCTTAAGAAAATCAGGAACTTCAAGTCTACTTACAGATAGTAAGCCATTTTCATCATACTCACATGCATGGACATATTAGTATTCTCTCTAATGGGGGAAATCATTCAACGGCTTTGATTACAGGCTATTAAATGGACACCTCAGATCATGATTCATTAACCACAATGTATTTAATTATCAGAGCAGCTTCAGATTCTGTGTCTCCCTCTCTCTCTGCCCCTCCCCTGCTCATGCTTTGTCTCTCCTGCTCTCAAAAATAAACAAAGCATTTTTTAAAAAATTTTAAAAAAGAATTATCAGAGCAAAGTATTATAGGGAAAAATTGTGAAAAATTTTCAGATGGACCAAAGAGATTAACCAGATGTCTTCACTGGAAAATTCCACCTTGTCTAGCACAACCTTTGGGTTTGTCTGATTCTATGGGGTCCCTGGGCCTTTCTTGTGTTTGAAGTATCTGTAATTCTGTAAGTTGCAGATCACTGATCATGATACAAATGATTCTCTCTCTCTCTTTTTTTTAATGTTTATTTATTTATGAGAGAGAGAGAGAAAGAGAGTGTGCACACAAGCGGGGGAGAGGCAGAGAGAGAGAGAGAGAGGGAGGGAGACACAGAATCCAAAGCAGGCTACAGTCTCTGAGTTGTCAGCACAGAGCCTGATGTAGAACTCAAATCCACGAACCGTGAGATCACAGCCTAAGCCAAACTTGGACGCTCAACTGACAAAGCCATCCAGGCATGCCACAATACAAATGATTCTTGTGTATAGACAAGAAAATGGCTGACTTCTGATAGAAGTGTAATTAATTTTCTCCTTCCCTCTGCCTCATATCAAGAAGTCAAATCTATTTCAGTGTTCCTTACTGCATAGATATGCGCAGACTTTTGAATTCTCCATAGAACTCATTACGACATCTTATTAGATTGTTCATTAATTACTGAGTTAAATAAAAACCTTTTATAAGTGTTGCTGTATATATAAAGATTCGTATATATAAATATACATGATTTTTATATTACCCTCTTTCAAACAATTCCTCTCATTTAAACAATGATTATCCTTTTTTAAACAACTCTTTCAATGTTATTAAAAATGTAATTCCTGTTTCCCACTAGACCTATTGAATTGAAATCTCAGCCTCAAAGCCCAAGAATGTGTATTGTTAGTAAGCTCTTCAGGTGATTTTTAGGCATACTAAAGTTTGTTCACTGCTAAGGTCGATTAATATAATCCCTTATGCTCAAACAAATTATTATATTTATAAATCCATCCTCACCAAAGTAACTTTTTGGTTAGCAAAAATGGAAGAAACCCTTTTATTCAATAAGAGTGGGACCAGTGATGGGTAGATCAATCAAGCATTTCAGTTAAGAGGAGGAATCATAAAAAGTATTACATGTATACCTATAAAACTCAGTTTCAACTTAAAAGCTACCTGTGTAAATAAATTTGCCAGTATTTTGATACGGGTTCAAAGCCTTGTATAGATTCGCTGGAGTTTCTTCCAGAAACCATGCCAATGATGCATTGTCCCTTCTTCCTAGCTTCACGTTCTATAAAGTGAAAACTGGGGTGAAGCAATCCAAGAACTGAGTCACAGATTTTACAGTTTTTTCCTCTTTGTTTCCAGTTGTCTTGACTACAGTTTTATCTAGCAGCAACTGTTTTATTGTCTTGTCTTTCCAACTCATTCAGCTTATTTTTTAGAGAAACAACAATACTCTTATTATATTCATTTTCTCAGCTTACATACTATTTAATTAAATTATCTAATTATCTAATTACGATAGCAGGAACAAATGACATACACACATTTGGGAACAAATACAACCGTGTCTTAGAAAGTATACAAGGTGTCTGATGGGAGCAGAAATATATGGGCATAAGAGAGCAAAAAAATAAAGAGTAGCTCAAAAGCTCTCAGCTTGGAGTGGACATTAGTTAGTAGACTTTATAGGAATACCAGAGAACTTTGGTTTGTTGGGTAAATCAGTGTAGGCCAACAAAAGGAGAACCTACAGTGTCTTAATTTTTGAAGGAGATAATCCAGCACATGAAGTAGATTGAAAATCTTTTTTAAATAAAGTATATTTACTGCTTTTGTTACCGACTTTATTTTTAATTAATCAAAGGGGTATAAGGCTATGCATTAGGGATTCTAATCAATGCGGTATAACCAACATTAATATACTCTGTTGACTTAATCCTGATTAGAATTAAAGAAAATCATCCTGGGGCGCCTGGGTGGCTCAGTTGGTTAAGCGGCCGACTTCAGCTCAGGTCATGATCTCACTGTCTGTGAGTTCGAGCCCCACGTCGGTCTCTGTGCTGACCGCTCATCAGAGCCTGGAGCCTGCTTTGGATTCTGTGTCTTCTTCCCTCTCTGCCCTTCCCCAGCTCACGCTCTGTCTCTCTGTCTCTCAAAAATAAATAAACGTTAAAAAAAATTTTTTTAAAAAGAAAATCATCCATATTTTAAATATCTATATATTTTGATTCCCACACACAATGGGATATTACTCAAGCTATGAGAAAGAAAGAAAAGTTCCATCTGCAACAACATGGGTCTTGAGGGTATTATGCTAAGTGAAATAAGTCAGAGAAGCCAAATACTGTATGATCCAACGTATGTGTGGAATCATAAAAAAAAGCAAACTCATAGCAACAGCAGAATGGTGGTTTCCAGGGTCTGGGAGAGTGAGGGAAATGGAGAGATGCTGGTCAAAGCATACAGACTTCCAGTTACATAAGATAAATAAGTTCTGGGGACCTAATGTACAGCATGGTGACTATGGTTAACAATACTGTGTTATGTCCTTGCAGGTTACTATACTAAGAAAGTCTATCTTAAATGATCTCACTGAAAAAAAAAAGTAATTATGTGAGGTCTTGGAGGTGTTAATTAATGATACTAGGATAATAATTTATCAAAACATAAGTGTGTCAAACCAACGCCTTAAACCTATACAATGTTGTATGTCAACTACATCTCAATAAAGCTGGATAAATAAACAAGTAAGTAGTAAGTAAATAATAAATATGTTGCTGTGATGTTTTAATGAGAAACAAAAATAACAGAGACTTTGAGACTAGATTAACACTAACAAAAAATGTCTTCAGGGGCCTCAGGGTCTTAGGTTGGAAGCCATCGCTGCATGTAAACAAATGAATAAACAGATAAATGAAAGAAGTAGGGAAGAAGGATGAGCACATCTAAAAATAATAAATTCATCAATGGAAGTATATTTTACTAATTAATTTATCAACTTTGGGGTGCCAGGTCCAACAAGATACCAAGATGGAGTCACGGCGATACCACCTCTGGTAAGATTTTATTTTAGCTCACTGACCATATTGCCAACATCATCCTGAAATGTTCTGAACTTCTGACTTAATTCTGTGAGCAATTCTGTTATCAGAAACCCTACACACTCCTTAATCTTAATAGAAGGAATGGTGCTTGGAAGGGAAATAATTACGGGAATAAAAGTTGTTTATTGTTTTGGGCTCAGACGAGACAAAAGCAAACAATATTTCTTAAAGGATTCTAAAACTCAGCACGTCAGAATAAACTTCATGTAACTACAGATGTAAATTGGATGGACGCTATTTCCTGTTAGCAGCAGGATGTATAACAACGTAGCTTTAATTTCATTAAATAGAGTTGAAAAGTCACTACAGCCTTGTAGCCATGGTGGGCTACCTTCATGTAGTCTTTTTCTTTTTTTTTCCTCCTCAATAATAAACTTAGCTAATCCAATTTTTAAAACATAGTATTTTTAACAGGCCAATGGCTTTTGACATAATCAATGCCTGTGAATTCCAATAATCTCTGCTCTATTTCCTCCAATTTTCCTTCTGCATCATGAATACTTGATTTTTTTTGTATCAGATCTAAATGTTTCTCCTCTGGGGCGCCTGGATGGTTCAGTCGATTGAGCGTCAGACTCTTGGTTTCAGCCAAAGTCATGATCTCTTGGTTTCCTGAGTTCAAGTCCGTATTGGGCTCTGTGCTGACAGTGAGGAGCCGGCTTGGGATTCTGTCTCTTTCCCTCTCTCTCTCTCCTCTCTCTCTCTCTCTCTCTCTCTCTCTGCCCCTCCCCCACTTGTATTGTCTGTCTCTCTCAAAATAAACTTTAAAAAAATTAAAAATAATTAAAAATAAAAAATAAATGTTTCTCCTCTATTTTTCTTTTAATTCAAACAACAGAACAGGATTTTAGTGAAGTTATTGCACCTGATCTGGACTCAAGGCAGACTTTGCTGTTCTCACACTGAAATCGCTTATTAAATGTAATCTTTTGCCACCAGAAAACTGAAGAAGAAAGCACGGTATCCCTTGTCAAAATGAATCGTTATCCTTTGCTTTTAAAAAATCAATGGAGTAGTTTATTCCTTCCAGAAAAATCAAGAATAAAAATTGGAAATGTAAAACATGTTGTTCAGCCTCTGCATAAGGAGGCTCGTAGAGCATAAATAACAACTCAAATTTTCATTTCAAATGAAAGACATGTTTAAGAGGGAAGGGTTGGTAATTTGTTAAAAGCCTTCAATTTAAAATGCTGCAACCACAAATAAGGATTTTCCTTCATTTAAAGCCTTTTACAAGAACTCTTTAAAGCATAATTGGTTTCTCTCCTAAATCTAGTCCAAAGTCACCGTTTACAACTGAACATCAAAGAAGATCGCGGACATGATTCTAAAGCTCTTGCACTTTACAAAATGCTGTTTGCAACATTAGATTTCTAACATTTTGGCTTCCTAATTTTTTGCAGCAGTATGCTGCATTTCTCTCCACCCCTATACACTCTCTTTTCGTTTAATATACAATTTGTCTGAGTATTCTTACCCATCTTTGATTATAAATGTGACAGAAGTATACAATACATATACTGGATGTTTAAATATTTTATCTAGTCATACGTTTTTTTCTTTTAAAAAATATTTTATTTTTAAAAAGCGTAGAAGTTTGGGGAACAGGCTTCTCCAGCTGCCAGCAATGAATACATAAAAGCCAGACCAGTGTTTCCCAAATTTGCCTGAACACAAGAATCACTTTTGACATTTTTCAAAAAATAGGGGCATCTGGGTGGCTCAGTCGGTTGAGCATCTGACTTAGGCTCAGGTCACCATCTCAGGGTGCGTGAGTTTGAGTCCCATATCGGCTTCTGTGCTGACAGCTGAGAGCCTGGAGACTGCTTCCAATTCTGTGTCTCCCTCTCTCTCTGCCCCTCTGTCACTTGCGCTCTCTCTCTCTCAAAAACTAAATAAACATTTAAAAATTAAAAGAAGAAAAAACATGTTCCGAGGTCCCAACCGTGATCTTCTGAGTGAATCCCTAAGTGAAGGGCCTGGGAATCAGTATCTTAAACAAATATCTGCAGTGGTTCTTATCAGTAAAGTCTGGAAAATTGCACAAGGATCCCTGTCATTGAATAACCTTGAAAACTTGGAACTGTAATTGAAAAACACATGAACAGAATTTCAAAAACCTCCCTTTGCTGACAACAGTGTTTGTTCACACCCTCCTCACCCTCCTTGGCTCATCGAGAACTAGAAGCCTCATACAACTCCCCAAAACCACTGACACCTGGGAGGAGCTGAGAATGAAATTAATGAAGAGGAAAAGCAACTGTTTTACTTAAAAACTGAGGGTGAGAGCAGAAAGTAGAGTCATAAATTTGATTCTAGGATCAAGTGTTGTCTTAGGTTTCTACAAATGAAGTTGGTCTCCTTTTCATTTTCTGTAACTTTTTGCTGGAATTCTGTGCATATATAGTGGCCGAGCAAGAAGGAATGAAATCCAGAAGTGTAGAAGGTACCATCCCTTATTTACCTCCCGTGCAGCCAAACAGTCAGTTAGCAAACTGCTCTTACCTCTTCTCCACCTACTGTCTAAGTCAAGCCAACTTCCCTCCCCACCGTTCTGTTGAAAATGCTTCTCCACACGTTACCTGTAGGTTAACTCAGTGGCCTTCCTTCCATCCTGTTCTTCCGAACATCTTTAATAGTAAATAATATTGCTCCTTATGGAATTTCCGATTTCTGTAAATGTACTGTAACCTTGTCATTTGCTTCTTTTTTATCTTCCTGTCTTCACTTTTTCTTTCTGCCCTCTTGCTGTATGGTTGTATGGCTTAGTTCCTGCTCTTCTGGTTTCTCCACATTCATTCCCTCAGAACATGCATCCATTTCCTTGCTTTCAACATTCCAGTGAATGTGATGACAACCACATAACAACTAAAGGCTGGTGACAGTCACAACTAACATCTACTGGGCGCTTGTAACCACTCTACACAACTTACACCATCAAATCCTCATAACCCTCAGAGGTACTATAACTAGCCCCATTTTAAGAGATAAGGACATTGAGGTTTTGTCAAATGTCACCTAGAAAAGTCAACATGAGCACCCTCTCATCCTGTCTCTTCTGTCCACGGCTCTTCCCTAAGAAATAGGGAAGTATTGCGAAAATATTGGAAAGATGTGGTAATAGTATACACAGATACTAACCTACTAAATTATTGGCGATGGTTTTGTTTTCTGAGTTGGATAAGATGCACCCAACCTGATTCTATGGTGCCACCAGGAATCATGAGTTTAATTATGTTTCCTAAGATTATTGAAGCCAACGTGTCCCCTACATTATGTAAAGAGCCACAGCTCCAGTGAGAGCGTTTTGGTATCACTTACACAACTCATCAATGCTTTGAGCTGGTCTCAGCCTATCAACAACCAGTGTTGTGTTTGGACCGGCCCATGTGGTTCCTATTATGACTGCAAGACGTCCTTCGACAACAACAGAAAACTTTGAAAAAAAAAATAGAGTTTATTACTTATAAGACTGGAAATTACACAGCACCTCTGGGGCCACACAGCGAGGTCCCACAGGGTAGGGGGGAAGGGGATACACAGGTATGCACAGGCCAGGGCAATTCTGCTTTTATGGGAGTCAGGGGTGGCAGCCTAGGGTTTTGTAGGCTCACTCTTTATTGGAGATTTTAAAACATAAGAGTTCAAATTTCAAAAGCAGGAAGAGAAAAGGCAAGTGGTCCAAGTGACCAGTTATTGAAATGAACCGAGATCACCAAAGAGTCTCGGTGGGGGGCCATGGTGTGGCTCTTTATCTGGTCTTGTGGTTGTCAATGTGTTTATTTGAGATAACTGCCTTTTGTCAGTTACTTGTATTAAAAAAAAAAAAAAAAAACAACCAAGGCTCAGGGCTTGCACTATATACGCTGAGTGATGCAGAATAACCATCCTGGAATATTCCTCTGTTCAGCTCACCCCCCTTTATTTAATCCCCCATGACTGCCTTCTGATTTCCTGCAAATTCTTTAGCTGCAAAATGACCCCACTCGGCCCTCTCACTCTGGCTCCCACCGCAGTACTCTGCAAGCCCTGTGCTCCAACCAACAGGGCTGCTCACTCCTCTTGGACAGCCCCACACTCCTCCAGCTCCATGCCTTTGTCTTTACTCTTGCCACCGTCTGACATGCCTATCCTCTCCTATTTCCATCTGTCAAAATCTTACCCGCTAGTCAAGACCCTTTTCAGATGTCACTTTGACTATTAAACTTCTTCTGATCCCTAAAACAAGATAGGAGCACCTAACTCCTGCAACACGTGGCCACTATCCTGCTATAGTATTTTGTTTGTCTTTCTCAGGGCACTTGGAGAGCTGATGACAATAGCTAACATTTGTGATGCACTTCCTATTTTTATCTTTGAATACTTTGAAGAGGGTTTTATTGACTCTCTTAATCGTCATCATAATTCCAGGAGGTAGCGCCCTATTTTATAGCTAAAGAAACGGAGATATGTGGAGGTTAAATAACTTACCCAAAGTCTCATAGAAAGCAAGTTATGATTACCTGGTCAGTCTGTCTCCAGAAGCTATACCACATACTACTACTGCTTCTCACTGCTCAGTATTTACTTCAATTAAGGCCTTAAGATCAGGCCTTCTTCTGAAAAAAGGAAGAAATGCCTCAAATACATAACCTAACCATACACCTGAAAGAGTAGGAAAAAGAAGAGCAAATAAATCCCAAAATCAGCAGAAGAAGGGAAATAATAAAGATTAGAGTAGGGGTGCCTGGGTGGCTCAGTCGTTAAGCGGCAGCCACTTCA